>JAOBRG010341658.1:0-14433 GCA_027574985.1 Umimayanthus nakama | reverse complement strand
GCGTGATGAGAGAGGAGTTTTGCACTTGGTCAATATTGCATTCATCAGATCATCAGATATTTCAAAGGTGAGTATAGGAACCTACTTTACCCTCATGAGCAATAAAATTATTTTCGTTTCGTGCTCGTAGCTCCGCATCCCGAGCTATTTAGCAAACTATTTGACCCCGGAGCGGGAAACTTAGTAACGTTTAGCAATGGCTCAATGTTAAATTCTTCGCCCTGTCGCGGGGGTCGGGGGGCCGTGGTTTCAATTGACTGGCGCATAAAGATGTATCATGGACTACAAAACTAAGCATTTTGGTTAATTTTGGTGGAAAAACTATACAAACAGTGTCGTATCCGTCGTATCGGATTTGGCAAAGGCATGTACAATCTTAGAACATAAGAACATAGAGCTAAGGGAAAACCACAAAGTATGGAAGTAATTATATATATATGTCTAATCCTGAACGGAACGATTCATGATGTTGCTAGTCTCAATGGAGTTGATGTTTATGCAATTTCAATTACCTGTTAAAAACTTGTAACTGCCACGTGAAATATGGTGTTTATATATATAGATGTTGAATGGCTTATTTTGAGAACACTGACTCTTCTTTTTGCCCGTAGAAATTGCTATATTTCCCCAGCCCTATCAAGGAAGAAGTTGCAGTTTTAATTTTCAGTCATATTTATTTGACTTGTTATGGGATCAACTTTACTAGAAAATTAGTAAGGATCATAAATTCAACAAACCATGGACATGATTAATTTCTGCAGTTTTTTAGTTGTTTGTTGTTACTGGCTTCCAATTAAGAATAGGTTATACTTTGAAAGAAACTATATGTCATGGATTCAGGACATAACCACAAACTATTAAAAATCGTATTGTATCAATCCACAGTTTGCAAATTGCACTGTAAAGTAAAGGAAGTACTTCTGAGGTACATGTACTAAATACAAATGCCTCTGCATGTACAATTAAGAAAAGCCTAAACATGAGCACTTAATTACTGATATTAAGCTGACAGTTCTTGTATAATGTTCATCATAGACTATTACTAGTAGGTATTAATAAGGGGGTTGATTGTTATTATTTATATAAACAAAATTTTTGTTAATAGCATATGTTGTACTAATTGTAGAATGCATCAGAGCACATGTAATCCAATGGGCCCATGAGAAGAATAGGCGACTGTCAGATGGGTATGACTTCGAGGTAGGACTGACAGGCTATTTTGGCTTTTACATACATATATTTGTTTGATTAATAGTGTACCAAGTGCTGCCAACATGATGGTCATATAAAAATCAGAAAACAAAGTTACTCCCAACTCTGATACTATGCACATGCATAGATTGCATACTATATTAAATGTTCCAGTCTACCAGCTTTGAGCTTACATGTACATTATATGAAGTTCATATTTGATAAAGTACTTCTACCCCCGATAACCCCTTACTCTCTGTGCTTCTTAGACCCCAACCAAAACAGCAAAAAGAGCAAGACACATGTATGCAATTAGTGATACATCAGATACCCAGACTGTGACAGAAACAGAAAGCGACTGTGAAGGTATATTACTTTGTAATGTAAGATTCTGTACTGCATGAAGATAACAGTATACTTCTTAGCCTTTGGCTTGCTGTAGACAATGTTATTGTTTCTCTTGAAGATTAGAATATTGTTTATTTTGCTTGTTTCTTTGAATTCAGTGGTTGAATAATGGAAGTTTCTTGTTAACTCATTACATCTTTTCTAACTCACCCCTGATTATTTGATTACCTATCTATTATAAATTGTGACTTGTCTTGCTAAAATGAAAAAAAGATGGACTACCACATCTAAATTTCAGGGGTTATATATGGCTGAAATAAAAGTTGTCAGTGTTTGTTGCAAGTTGGCTGCTTTAATTTCCCACTTCTGACATGTAGTTTTTCCCTTTTTTATTGTACAGATGATGCCAATGAAAATGGGGAACCAAGCAACGACATTAATGATTTGTCTCAGAAATCAGCTCGAGCTATTATTTTAGCTGTATTTCATGTGCAATCAGTAAATTACCTAACAGTGAAGAAGCACCTTGCACCCTTGGGGAAAGCCCTGGGTGTAAAGTGTCGTTCAAAGAGAAAGTACGAATTACTTGTCCCATCGGGAAAATAGCTGGTAGAAAAAGGTCACGTGAAATTACAAGGAGAATCTGTAAATTACAGGAATATTTCCAGAAAGGATGTATCTGTTGTCAGCAAGGTAGACCGTTTAATTGCAAGTCAAGTGGTTGCAAATGCTGATAAGATCACTCAGTCTCCAAATGTTGGTCAGCCAGAGTCCACAGGTACAACAAGTGAATATTATGATGAGCATGATGATAGTGCCTCTCCCTTGTCGCCTGCTGTACATAGTCAAAGTGACTCTAGTGGTGATAACATTCCACTTTCTCAAGTATCTTAATTTTATTATTTTATGCTTTGGTTGTGAATAAGTTTTGTTTGTAGCCTGTTACTGTTTCTACAGTGTAAAGTGAAATAATTGCAGGCCACAATCACAAATGTTGATAAACGTAAACAAGCTCACAATGTGATTAATGTTGATGAGCTGAGAGTTTATAAGTGTTGATGAACTATGTTTGGTTGTCACATGATATAGAACCAAATGATAAAGAGCAAACATGATTCTCTGTATAGTTATAAGGAAAAATGGCTAGTCAATTATCTTACTCTAAATTTTTCAGCATGTCTAGCTTGTTACTGTTTCCAGTATAATTGAAATTATAACTCAGAGTAAGTTACAACTGTTGATGCATTCAGCTCACAGTCTGTAAATGTTGATGAGTATCAGAACAGTTCAGTTTGCCTTTCCCTTGTGCCAGATGAGGAGTAAGCATGCATGATTCTAGTGATAATGGCTTTTCATAGTCACACATCTTAATTTTATTGTAAGTTGTGCTTTAGTTATGAAAAGGTTAATTGCTGTTACTATTTCAGCAGAGTACAGTAATTGAAATAAAATGTTTCCTTTTATGATAATTTCTTTGCTGTGTTTTAATGCAAACCATATTAACACAGTCTGGAATTTGAAGTACATGTAAGGTAAAAGGGGTCTTTGAAGTTTACTGATGGTGGGAAGTTGCAAGTATCTGGTATACCAATGTTGGAAACAATTGTTCCAATGTTGGGAACTTCCAGGTATGAAATACCAACATTGGCGTGTATAACGATTTACCAATGTAGGTATTTCATATTTAATGGTTACCAATGTTGGTGATGCACTTGCCAATGTTGGAACGTCTGACAGTGACCAACAGTGGTAACACACTTGCCAATGTCGGAATGTCTGACAGTTGCCAATGTTGGTAACACACTTTCCAATATTGGAATGTCTGATACAGTAGTTACCAATGTTGGTAACAAACTTGCCAATGTTGGAATGTCTGATACTTACCAATGTTGGTAACAAACTTGCCAATGTTGGAAAGTCTGATACTTACCAATGTTGGTAACACACTTGCCAATGTTGGAATGTCTGATACTTACCAATGTTGGTAACACACTTGCCAATGTTGGAATGGCTGATACTTACCAATGTTGGTAACACACTTGCCAATGTTGGAATGTCTGGCAGTTACCAACGTTGGTAACTCACTTTGAATTACCAATATTGGTATATATAACACTAACCCAATGTTGGTATGTCATACTAGTTTTCCAATGATAGTCCTATCATATACCAACAAAATACCAGTAATATACCATCATTGGAATCTTTTATTTTTTCCTGTGTTCACGAAAGCCAATTATCTGCAAGTTTGTAAGGAGAGGAGTTCGTGAGCGTGTTCTGGCGGCAAGGGCAAAGACAAAACGACTCAAGCCGGAAGATTTTGATTCCCAACCTGGCGACTTTGTCATCTGCCGCCAAAACGTCAAGAACTTCATCGGCAGGCAAGAATCTTGCAGACCAAGTACCAATACAAGTTATGCTGGGCCAAAACATCGGTAGTCTTTTTGAGAAAAGTCGAAAACTCCACCATAATTAAGTTGGAATCACAGGCTGACTTAGAGGCTTTGATAGAGAACCTTTGTGTAATTTTCTTTATTCTGTAGTGCACGGCTTTCAGCCCAAAAGATTGATATGTCTAACCGCCGTTTTAATTTTTCATAATATTTTCCTACAAAATTACTATATATCTAAATGAGTCGACGTAACTGCAAGTTGGCTGAAAAGGCCAATAAGTGCATTTTACGTGAACTTCCCTATTTCATTTCACGGGGAAACGTCGCTTCTTTCCATGGACGATTCAACAACAGTCTTTCGTCCACAAAGCCGACAAAAAGAAATCTTGAGAAACTGACCAGTCTTTATGACCTAGATCTATTTAGTCTAAATACTGATAGGAATAATATAAACAATTCAGAAGAGCCTTTTCCGTACGTACAATATAATTACTACTCTCCACACAGCTTTAAAACAATGAAAAGTACTTTAAATGACAAGAAAACTAGTGGGCAAGATTTTACATTTTATCACAACAACACTAGAACCCTTAGTAACCTAAAAAAATCTACAAAGTCAACTGCTCGATTAACTTGATTTCCATTTTGATATAATCGGCATAACAGAGACCAAAATTACCGTTTCTAGTCCAGAGGAACGTAACGTAGTTACGGATAAATGCATTCCAAAAATTCCAGGCTATAACTTTGAACACGTTCCCACCCCTTTAGCTTCTGGGGGTGTTGGGTTATTTATTGACAATTCCCTTGATTATGTAATACTAGAAAAGACATGCACATCTGCATTCCAAGCTCTCTGGATAGAAATATGTCTCAAGGCAAAGAAAAATACTGCTTGCGGTTTTATCTATCGCCAACACATTTCGCCTGATTAATTTCTAATATTTTTTGAAAACACAATCGAGAAAACGATATCCTCGGGGAAAAAAGGTCTGTCACTCCAGGAGGAAGCCTGAGCTTCTGCAAAACTACCGCTACCTCATTTTGGGAGGTAAGGCTCGTTCTTTAACCCTGATCTTGGTTGTTGCATTCCCAAGTCCTTAAATGACTTAAGTTTCAGTTTTGTAATTGATTCAAAAAAACTACAGTGGATTCGTTAGAGCAACGGCTCGTTACACTCGCGCTGGGGCTAATTCCTTATAGACGTACAGCATATCACTGTTAATTGCTAAATGCGCGTTCATACTAGCGGCACAAACGCAAGCGTAAACAAAGACTTCGTTCCTCCTTTAGATCACTTACAAGTTGTTCGAAGTGTCTGAACCATGTTAAATATTGCGGGCAGTTAAGTACCTCTTCGCATTTCGTTTGAAAAAAAATCTTTCTTTAACTGCTCAACTTTCTTCTTCTCTTTTAGCGCTACTGGTGTGATGATGTCTTGCTCAAACAATAGATATGTAACCTTGTCACCGTTTCATTGTTGTAGTGTTTGCCAGATATCTTTCTGTCAAACCTCCCCTTAGAAAGAACGACTTGCAGCTGCTTTGCGCAACATTTTCAAACATTCAATGTCCCTACCTTCTGTTTATTAACTTCTTGTCTAGTCACCAATTGTTCAGGTTTCAGCCGTCCACTGAAAAATTATAGCTTGAACATACAAGTGCATAATTGATGCATAGATTCAAAAGACATATATAAGAAATTTCGCAGTTTATGTCACATCTAACAGCACTACAACACTTTTTGTTTTCGTGAATCAAATGAAAATTATCAAGAACTTGATTTAAATATTTTACTGACTTTGAACCGTTCAGATGGAGATTGCATCCACGCAGCGCGGTCGACACAATGACAAGATGGCGGAGTTTACTCGGTGAATGTGCTATTTCGCAAATGTGGTTTCTAGAATGAAAGCTACCGATCTAGATTGGCTATCATATGTTTTAATCCTACATGACTGAAGGATATCGTGATAACATTTATAGTTGGTCACCGTGAGTGAGCAGTAAATCGATTTTTTTGGCTCTTAGCTGACGGACTAAATGCCTTTTAACAAAAGTTTAACAAGGGTTAAAGTTTTGCTTTAAATTTAATAAGCATTCTATGCATATGTGAAACGCCAGGGTTTGAAGATTTCGTTCAAGTTTCACTATTTAAGCTAGCTGCCATAAAATTCTGTAATTCTGCTATTCATACTAATGGACGTTATGCATAATGACTTCATATGCTTAGAGGCGCGCGCTGAATTATGGTTATAGTAGTCACGCGTCAGGTTGTTTTAAAGATGGCGGCTGTCGAAGGTGAATGTGTGCAACTTCTTTCTTGTGATTCGGAGGCGATTCAAACGCATGGAGACCCTAGTTTTTTTCAGAACTCTTGCCCGGGTCCTCATGCGGTTGATACCTCTGAATTATCAAGTACAACAACGACTACAACAGCTCGTACGAGCATCGAAGATTCGTATTGAAAGGAAAGCGAAGCCGAAGGAGACAACAGTCACGACAGTGGAGTGAATGATGCTCAAAATGACGTTAATGGCTGGACAAAATCTTTAAAGTTTTTGCCAGCATTTAATCACAAGAAGCTGGAAGAAAAGCTTATAAAAAACAGCGAGACAATGCCCGACAATGTTGCTCCACAAGCGTATCGAAACATGAAGAAGGGTTATGGGCTGTGGAAGGAAGGCTACGTAAAAGCTGTCTCGGTCAAGCCAAATGTTCAAGCAAGAAAACAGCTGTTTTTGGTTAAAGCCCGTGTCAGCGCATCAATGAAAAGTATCAGCTACACGGTTTATGTGCATTTATATCAGGGCACTGGAGACGTTGAATTTGCAAAATGTTGTTGCAAAGCTGGAAAAGGCGGTTGTTGCAAACATGTTGCTGCAACCTTATACACCGTGTTGGATTAAGTGAATTTGAACATGAATGAGGTGCCAGCGGAATTAACTTGTACTCAGGTTGCCCAAAAATGGAATGTACCTTCTGGTTGTTCAAGAACACTGAAGGAAGCAGTAAAGTTTGAAGAATTATTGTTTGAAAAGGCAGATGTGAACAAACCAAACAAAATGAGTGTGAAAGGTAGCAGAGAATCATTTTGTGCCACTCCGCCATTTGCACAAACTGTCACTGCAGATGAACTTAAATCCATGACAACAGCATTTAGGAAACTTATGCAATGGAATTATTGTCCAATTTTATCAAGGGTGACGTCCTTAAAAGTTGTCGCATGAATTGTAATCAAAAGCTGTACATATTTCATAAGCATTTAACTAAGTCTAGATTACAAATCCCCACTTACATTTACAGCTATAAAATATGTTTTCCTTTTCTTACATAGGAAAAAAAGCTGCTCGTTCACCAGTGGTAAGAAGATGGTTAGGAAATGACATCACAGTCTTTAGAAATAATATTACTGCTCTGAAAGAACTTGAGGCTGTTGTTGAAGGATTAGTAGAGGAATGACAGGTCCCACAAGCAGGTTTTGACAAAAAGGCCATCAGACAACATGCTCTAGACATCATGACAGAGCGACGCAGAAGTGTCAAGAAGGGGCATGATTATACACAGGTATATAAGTAAAGTAAAACTTCTCAATAAAAGTATATACATTTTTCAATTTTTTTAAAAATTTCCCATATTTCTTGAGACTCTTTTTCCCCTGGAGTCCAATCAGTACAGGAGCTTTTGATGACGTCACTTTGCAAATTCGTTCTATGAACCAGCCCTCTGATCTCTGAGCACAGCAGGAGGCGAAAAAGGATGCACTGTTACTTCTGAATTCGCTAGATGGTGTTTTTAAAAAGTGTCTTCAGAGCGGAGAAAAATTAAATCTTGAGCTACCATTTGATGCTTAGATTTCGAAAGTCCTTCAACCAAAGTGTCCACAGATGGTTCCCCCTTGGGGGTTACAGGTAATTTCGTACTAAAACCATTTCGTACCAGTCATTTCGTAGCAAACCTCGAGTCATTTCGTACCACATCTCAAGTTACTTCGTACCACATTGAAATCCACTTCTTATCACAAACCTGTCACACTGTATTACTTTAATATCTTGTATTAAGGAAAAGTAGACATTACTACACTGAAATTTGTCGTCAACCGCGTAAGTTTCAGATCATAAATCGATGTAGATTCGACGTTGTTTTCTGATGAAAACACGCACATCGAGTGAACGATCACGACAAAACCATTGGTGGCCAGTTATTACAAGTGGGGTTTATATTTTTCAATGCATTCCATTTTCACATTGTTCAAAGTAGAAAAGGGGGAATCGTGACTTTATTTTGTACACTTTACTTGAAAACTAATGTTCGGCCTCAAACTTGTCTTTTCACAAACATCTAATCAAATAAAACAATTTTTTTTTCAATTTGATTTATCTATGTTTATGTTTTTCATTTGTGTTCAAGGGCTTTCATGCAGGACACGTGTAACCAAGCATCTCACTAAGAGATGCAGATCCACCATTGAAGCTGAGGATGATCTTGAAACAAATTATGTCAATGGAGGCGAGGAAAGATGGTTGCACCACAGCCATTGTGGACATCCCTGCAACACCACCCTATAGTGGGGGAGTATTACCAGACAACTCGCTGTCTCCAGTCTTTGGGTGTTCTCCGACTTGTACCAGTTCAATACCAAATGTTGGTGATTCCATAAAGTCTTTTTTAAGTGTGTTTAAGTCCACAATGTCGAAAAGAATGAAGTATCAGCTCTTTCAACAATTGTATCAGTTACTTGTTGTCAACTGTGCAGGCTTAGATGTTTACAAATTTGTAAAAAGTGATTTCTTGGAATTTAGCCTGGACACCATGATAACATTGTTTGAAGAAGGCAAACACAACATAGTACATGAACTGTGTAAGTGATTTGCCAGAAAAGGGATTGAAGAACCAACAAGGTTGCCTCTCGACAGAATGCCTTATGGGCTATTAGATTCTAACATAAGGTTCTTTGCAAGTGAGCATATACAGAAATTAAGAATGGAAGAGCACTATGCTCAGTGGTAAGAGACAATGTTGCCCATTTTAGCCAGAAATGGGTGGTATTACATAGAGGCCCTGCTTGGCAGTATGATACTCAAGATGACATCCTACCCCACGCCAGTGCCACACCATTCCCAGTAACTTCAAGGGGTTATTTTGAAAACTTTGACAAGTGGCCCCATTATTTCTCCATGGGAGTTCTCCACCCACAAGGATTAAAACTACCCTTGATCAGACCACCCAAGGACCTCAATGACAAATCTGTTTGTGTGGATATTTGTGTAGAATGTGGTGTAGATTGGTTTGGCTTTGTAGTTTGGTTTGTTAAACATTGATAGATAGACAACATTAAAGCCAGAATAGATTTGATACAGCTTTTGGATATTTTCATTCTGTTAGGAGAGAAGTAAGAAATCTCTAATTTTATTGAGGAGGCTCTTATGCTCAGTGAGGGTGAAGCTTCAGAGAATGAAGTATCACTATGTGAGGTGACCAAGGAAGGTAAAAATATGATTATAAAGCTGTGTATGATGCACTGTAGGCTTGCCTTGCATTGATCAAAAGTAGATTGAAAACATGCTGCTTTGTCATCTTTCTAAAACAAAGTTTAGATTTCAACTATGAGACAAGTTTGCATGGCCACCTCCTGTATTCTTTCATCTTCCCAGGTAATTTTGATAGGTAGTGTTTTGTTCTTTAGTTTATGTTGTTGTAAAGTACACCTGGGACAGAGAAAAGATGTGTAACCTTTGTATGATATAAAGCCTTGTTCGAAAGATACATGTTTATACAACTGTCCACCTAATTGAAAATTTACTTGACAAGATCAGAAAGTTTTGAAAAGAAACTTTTTGAAAGTATCTAAAAAAAGACATTCTATTAAATTATCTTTATCATACAACCAGTGTATTCCTCATATATTGGTGTTATAAAAACCTTGCATACCGGTAACAGATAGTTAATGCTTCTGTGTAATTGTTAATTGTACTACCACGATTTACACCCTTAAATTTCTTTTAATGTTGCCATCTTGGCTGTGGCAGTAGATGATCAGATGCTGGGGTTAAAACAGCATATGTCAACTCTATTGACCTGGGGATCCCATAAAGATGTCAAAGATGTAACTGAAAGGCCGTCTACACCCAAGGACATGGAGGATTTCCACGGTATCACCCCAAACTTAAGTAAGAAGCAACCAAAACAGAATCCTGGAACTTATGATCCTGCCAAGGTAATTTGAGTTGGTTTTTACGCCAGAAACGTTTTGGATTTTCCATTTAAAACTCATTAAACAAAAAGCCCATGTGCTCAATTTGTGTTGTCAAACATGTGTGTTGGGAAGTTTAGATGTCTTAACATTTGGAGGGGAGTTTTAACTATGTTTTTGTGTAAGAATGTTGGCTTTATTTTCAAATAAAATGTTTTGTATATTTCCTTTATTAGAGCAAGACCAATGTGGCCAGTCTTAGTGTAAGGCAAATCCAGAACAGAATCAGGTGAGAATTTTATGTGCTATTGCTTAAGCCTTGTAGGGAACTTGTGCATTGCACAAAATCAGTAATAAATTTGTATGCGCGCCAAGATGGCAGCCGGACGTTTTAGCAAAGGGAAAAATTATATTTTATGTTCATTCTAAATGTTTACGCTTTAAACTTTTATACATCATCTTCCACGAAGGTTTTCTGCTGCTTTGATGATGATGAATTTTAAACAAATAAAAAAATAAAAAAGGCCGAAAAAAGGCACAACCAGCATGCCTAGCTTGTATGACAATAGTTTCTCAAGTAATGATAATTGCACAGTTACCAAATTTAAATCAACAACAGATAAACTGGTTTGTAACGGAAAGCCAATTCGATTTTTTGAACATCTCAACAAATATTTTTAATTTTTGTATTAGCTTTAAAAGAAACAAACCACATTATTTACTTTCCCCCCACTTTTTCTTTACACCTAGATACAGCACTCAAATGTGTCAAACATTTTGTTCGAACCCTTATGTTTAAATTCCTCATAAAAACAACACTAAAGTTACAATTTCTACCTTGCCTAATTTTGATTGAAGGAGGAGGCCCTCAAACAAGCAAAGGTGAGCGACGTTACTGGCAGATGGTGGGTGAAAGCTGATGCTTGCGATGTTCGGAAAGGATTAAAAGAGAGTATGAGAGAATGGTCAGGGGATGCAGATCTTGAATCGAGTGACTTGCAGTCCTTGTATAAGGAGTACCAAGCCAGGCGCTTGTTTATAAAGAATATTGCAGTGGGAAGAACTGAAGTGCATGTTCAAGATTGCAAGAAATTATTGCAGCAACTGGAGGAAGATCAAGTTTTCTTTGAAAAAGGAGGTGAATGCTAGGAAGATGTATGAAAAGGCCCTGGAAGGAGCACAGTCTTCTGATACAATGTTGATGGAAATCTCGTGGAACCTTGTTGGTTATGATGAAGAGCTTTTAAAACCGGCAAAGGACTTTAAAACCAAATTGTCATTGGTGTTGAATGAGAAGGAGAGAGTGAGTAAAGTGTTCCACTCAATGAAGTCAAGTCTGCAGTCCTATTTGAAAGGACTCTATAGTAAGAAGAGAACTGCTGCAAGCCATTTCCTCATATTCATGATATCTGATGAACCGAGAAATCGGAAACCATATGCTGTTCCTGTGAGATTCCTGTCGTACAAGGCTATCACTGATGCAAAGTTACGAGAACTTGAGTGAGAGGTCGAAGATTCGATGAAGAAATTGGGAATGGTTGTTGTTGGTAAGTTTTATGATAGGATATAAAGTTCTTATATAGCTAGAAATGGAACAAAATTTGACTAGTAATTTTGGAAGGCAAAAATATTTGACTGGTAATTTTTTTTTCAAGCCAAAAATCTCATCCCGAGACGGGAAGTTGCTGCCTTCCACTAGCCTTTAAAATTTAAGATGGAGATGTCCTGTAAATTCAAGATGGCACTGAGGGTGTCATAGATGATTTGAAAATGTCGTTAAGTAGGTACTTTTGTTCAGTTACTGAGACTCGTATAGATCGAACTTTCTATCTTGTTGTTCATAAATTATATTTTATTATATTGCTAGCTATAATTTTGATTGCTGATTGAGCTAAATCTGGCCGGTAATTATCGATCACCGGCCCTTATTTCCATCCCTGTATACATGTACAGATTATGTGTGTGTAAAACTTACATATGTATTTAAACAGTACAATCCAAACACTTTCAATTTTTGAAGTGGAGGGCTAAATACTAACACAGTCTGCACTTTGAGGAATTTTACGTTACTGGAATTATGTTACGTTCCTCCTATCTCTCTCTCGAAAAGTTAATCATTCCTAGTTCGTTCACCACAACCTTTAGAGCAAGGCACCTTCCATAGTTACACACAAATTTCAGAAATGCCTTCTGGTTAGACTGTTTTTTTTGTTAGCTTATTTTAGTCCAGAGTCAAGCCTTACCTGTTTCAAAATGCACTCAATCTTGAATAACAATTATATGAAGAAAATACAACTTACAGTTGGCATCTTGTCAGTATCCCATGATTTCTAGAACTACCGAAATGCTTCAAAAACGTTTTTGAGACGTAAATACAACTTATAAGTATTTCTAGAAAATTTTGGTTGTGTTTGGTAAATCTTAGGAAACTTAAGAAACGGTTCAAGTCTGGTTTCAAGACTTTTTAAGAGTTTTCAAAAAAATTTAAGAAGTCTTCAGAAGTGTCTGGAATAATTAAAAGATCATCTTACTGGCTTAAGAAAGAATCGCTTCGTACACTGTATTTTTTCAATTATTTATCCATATCTGCAATATTGCAACCTTGTCTGGGCTATCAATTGCCAATGAAACTCGTCAAGACTTATGATTCTGCAGAAACGAGCAATTAGAATTATAAATAAGAATGATTATACCGCCCACAAAATATAATTTTTAAAAAGTTACATACATTGAAATTCAAACATATACATACACTTCAGATATCACACTTTATGTTTTTCATCAGTAAAAAAGGAATTGAAACAAAATGTTTCATACTCCTCTTTCACAAAAAAGCTTAAGTCATATTTGATTTCTGAATCATGTTAAAATATAACACATCGTCTCACATATCGATCTCAGTACATACAGCTGTTATGAAAAGAGGTCTGATATCCTCATATAAGCCTAACGGCTCCTAATCAGACATCCTAGCCATGCTATATCTCTAAGCTTTACACCGATTACCTGTATACTTATTAACCTATAGCAAATAAACTGAAACTGAAAACTGAAACTAAAAATGCTGTGTGTCAGGTAAGTACCTGAAAGAATAATTAATGGAAGAAAAGTATTAATGTTGTTGGAATGGGCCTAACTCTGATCTATTTCCCTCAGTCAAAATCCGCCGGCTTTCAAAAATGATATTGCAAATTGTTTAAACATTTAAATTGTGCTTCACTTGCTTTTTTTGTTTTGCCTGGTCTTGGAAGACTTTGTTTTTCATAATTTAGGTGCAACCAAAAGAAACCACTGCACGTAACATGGAGTTTCAGTTGCTGGACCCAGATAGAAATACTGGAAAACAGTACGAGCTTGTGCATTGAAGTGACAGTAACCTATGCCCCAAGACTGTACTAAGGTGTCAACAGTGCCGAGTCTCCTTCAATCAGGGGGATGTTGTGGTAGTGAAGAGCGTTGGGTTCGCGAGAGAATAGATTAATCAGGAATGTTTATCAAGTACACTGGCAACGTGTACCTCCGTTACCTGACCAAAAGTCTCAAGGAGTATGACCAGCACTTCTCTTTCTCAGCTGTGCCACCAAGAACCCTTACCTTTTTGCCAGAGGGCACGAAGGAAATATTTGCAGAAAAAGGAATATTAGTTTGAGGAAGCAAATGATTTTTTATAATCTTCAAAACATCACATTAACTTTCTTAATCAAGATGAGTACACCATTAGGGTATTTGTTCCAGTTCCAATTTTTTCATATGAATTCCAATTTAGTGCAGTGATGATACATGAACTTTCAGTGAACTACAGTGTTAAAGCCGATGAGATTCACCTGAATGGGTAATAACTAGTCTGATCAGGAAAAAGTTTAAAATCATTCTAAGAGTCAGGTAGATTTTTGAAATTCTGAAAGTTTGTGTACAAACTCAGTAGAATGCAATGACACGTGGAAGGTTACCCTTAATACATGAACCATAATTTCACTAATAAGCCAGCCCCCCTAAAGAGAGCTGGAAATCAATAAACTATAGTTGGGCCAAGAACTAATAGTGACTCTTAAATAGAAAATACTGACAGCATTAGCATAACCAAAACACTGTCTCAATTTAGTAAAGGTACTGATCAACCTCGTACCCAGGCTCTTCTCTCTCCCGAGAGAAAGACCCTTATTGTGTCTGGTCGCGTGGGCTGATAACAATTTTCATTACTAAAAAAGGGGTCTTCTAAACTAAAGCTTGGTTCACACTAGCGACGGAGACGGAAGCGGAGACGGAGACGGAAGCACGAAGCTCCATATAAACTCAGTAAAACGGAGAC
>JAOBRG010341647.1:0-14433 GCA_027574985.1 Umimayanthus nakama | reverse complement strand
CTCAACATTAAACTTCGGCAACTTGCAACGCTACATTTCCAACCATTGCGAGACAAGTTGCTGAGAAAATTGCGCAGCGTAACAGGGCCTTTTACGGCGAATTGGCCGTGTAACATTATGAAGTCTTTTGTCGCTCGTTGTGTTATATTGGAAACAGTTAGAAAACGTCCTTTTAGAAGTTAGGCTAAAACTAAGAAATTAACTAGAAATAAACAATCAATTGCAAGTTTAGGATCATTTTAAGCAAAAGCATGACCGACTTCCAATTCAGAACTGTTTTTAAAACTAAACTTTTATTCAAAACTGAACAACTTCCAGGATCCGCTCCATCGTTATTATTACGTCGTCAGTGTGAGCCGACCAACTAGTGTCAAAACTGTTGTGTTCAAAATGCAAAATTAAAGCTTTTCGCAATTTACCAAACGTCACAAATTTGAAGTACAAAACTGAACAGGGGGGGGAGGGTCAAACTGACCCCGACTACCCTCAAGCTTTATAGGGTTGAAAGGAATAACTATGTTTTTAGTGGCGATATTGTCCGTAAAAGAGTTTGTGGGGTACCTAAATATGACCATCATCTACCCCAACCTTCCCGCCTATATAAAGCAGAACAGCTTAGGTATTTTAACATGTTCAGCGGCATTCCGTTGGCTTCTACAAGCGGTATGTGCAAGCAAGCAGTGCAGTTCGCCTTTGACCACTGCCTGAATTTTCAAAACAGGTTAATAAACGCGTCAAACTTTGAGCTTGGCTCCGATCCTTGAAATCAAGAGTTTTAACAGAACAGTTATTTTGTTGATTAAACATTTTGAGGTTGAATTTGGCAAAAAGCAAGAAGAATGAACCTATCGGTCAAAAAGAACTATCTCACTGATGTAGCCAGGATTTTCCTTTGGGGGTCTAAGCCAGTACGTGGTTGTTTGAGAGAATGTTTTTAAATCACGCATTTCAAGTGAGTCAATATCAAACAGATGACCGCCGACTTTGCGTTGTTGGTTGACGGCCTTTAAGCTGAATAGCAGGTCGACTTTTAGCACGATTTTGTACATTTTAATTGAGTTATTATACTCGGAGGCTCGAATGGAAATTTAGAAAACATTACTTTAACAGGCGGTTCAACGGATTAATGTGCAACGAGCTACTTCAAGGTTACAAAGGTAGATACGACAAATTCCCCGCAAACCAGTTGTTGTTTCTCAATCTTCGCTCCTATTTAGTTACCAAGCGCAAGTTTATTTCTTTCCAAACAGCTCGCTTTTGTTTTTTCACATTCTCTTGTCTTTTCTCATGTGGTATTTGCACCCTTTCCTTCTAGCTTTTCTCTTGTCGTCCGCTCGTAGGTTTGCAGCTGGACTTCTCTGCTTCTCTTTCCCTAGCAATGCTTTCTTGTCTTGTGAGCGTATCACCAAGCAATCCTAAGCTTCTTCCTCAAGATAACCTTGCCATTGACTCCTGACATGCTTAGGTGCTGCCACATGTTCTGTTGCTGTTCTTCTTAATACTTTCCAGAATATCGCGCAGACACTTAAATGTTAAGAAACACTTGCCTTGTGACTTGGAGCGTAATTAGAAAACGAGAGGTTTCCGCTCCATAAAGTGTGCCGCTCTGAACCAACCTATGCTCTGACAGGAAGTCCGTCAGGAAGAAGTAACTGGTCGTGACATTGTCATGGTTGTTGCTTGCTTACCTTTCCTTGTTAGCTGGCTTCATTGTCTTCATCTTCGGCAAGGCTACTAAAGCATGCTAACCAATCATTGAAATCGTTTCAGTTTGTAAATTTGTCCCAGTGACATTGCACGCCACCAGTCGTTTCGTCATCAGCTTTTGTCTTTCCGGCTAACCTAGGCGGGCCAGCGTAACTTAACTGTAAGAGTGCACTGCAATTCCGTGAGCTAGAAGCACTGGATGATCCGCAAGCTTGGCAGCTCAATGACAATCAACGCCTTCCAGACACAAGCGGTGTTTCGATTTTTGTAAGTCGTCGAGTTGACAAACCAACCAGTCAGGATGAAGCTTTATGAAAAACATGCCAAAGTTTTAACCTCGCTTCGCAGTAACTGGTAGTAAGTTTCTGGCGATAGTTTCAGTCGAGTTGGATGATCTACAGACCCTAATTGTGATTACAAAAACTAAACTGATGCTTCGGGAATACACAAGCCTCACTCCTAACTATGACTGTTGATATATGTGGTCAGTGGTCGCACCCCTTAGGCCTAGGGTTAAGTCTGCCGTACATGACGGTTCAATCAGTGTTTTTTAAAACCCAGCGTCTGGAGGCTTACGTAATTTTCTTCGGGCTACGACAAAAAGCAAAATACTAATGTAAAGGTAAAATTGTGCTGCGCCAATTTTTTTTTCTGCACACAGATTAATCTTGTCAGGTGTCCACCGAAGATCATACGCCGGGTCGTTAATAAACCCGTAGGAAATCGTAATTACTCAAATAGCCGTGGAAGAATAGTTGAGTGCGTATTTGAGCAAAGATCCTTGTCAGTTCAAAGCAAACTACTTCTTGATTTTCTGCTCAAGGAATCTCGCAGAAATGACAATGAAATTATGAGAAAAATACGGTGAGTGTGTAACACAAATTCTGCCAACTATTCCAGAGAAAGCTGAACTAAGTAATTTAGAATCTGCGTACCCGTGTGACGAGTGTGTTAGAGCACTGATAAGCGAATCCTGGAGAGGTGTTTCGCATCGGAGTGTATAGTGATTCAATATGAAAATTAACCCAAGCTTTACCCATTTTCTAGTCAATTGCTTTGGGATTTCATAAACTACCCTGTGCTTAGTCACAATAAACGAAATCACCCTGTGCTTGGTCACAGCAAACGCTGACCCGGTTGTGGGCCACAACTCCGATAGTTACCCTGTGCTTAGGCAATAATGCATAATGATTCTGACCCTGTGCTTAGCCGGCACTAGCAACTACCCTGTGCTTAAACACTAGAAGACTAGTTTTTTTTTTAAAAAAGAAAAACTTGTTTTTCTACTTTAGCGAGTAAGCCTTTAGAATTGGCTTTAATCGACAAGGGTTGATGTGGTATATTTTCGTCCGTATGGTCTGGTGTATAGTTTGACGTTTCGAGCGTTAGCCCTTCGTCAGAGCAGACTGAGGGATTGTAGGGAAGTCGGAGTTTAAACAATGGGGTACAAATTATATTCGGCCTCGGAACATTGCCGGCGCAAAGCTCAAATGCTTCTACGTATTAATTCTAATAGACTATGTTTTTTGTTTTAAAAAGATTGTATAACGAAGCTACAAGAAAGTTTTCAGTTAGACTTGGTTCAGACGTCGATCTTCACGGTCGCACTTAAGTCAGCCAGCCGTTTTTTTTAAGATTACGTTACAATATCCAATGGCAAATAATTCTGAAATATGCTCTAAAACAATTGTTATGTAAAGTAGCTTAGCTAGTTTTAACGCAATAGTAAAAAGGCTAATTTCTTTTTAGTTTTATTTAATTTTAAAGCAAGTTTTTTTTAAGCTAGGATTTTGCACCATTTGTACGCGTTCACTACGGTTCGATTGAATAACATAATATGTCGCGGATTTGTGTATATCAAAACTTATTAAAATATCAGTACATTGACACTATATTTGCATTTAGTGTTAACCAAACAAGTGGATAGCACTTTTCGCGCGCTCTGATTGGTTCATCATAAACGGTGTATCCAGCAATTATTCACCGAAGTGGAGGTGAATAGGCCAGGATATTCACCGAGCCGCGAATGCAGCGAAGTGAATATACTGGACTTTTCACCGACACTGAGGTGAATAATTACGTTGGCATATAACAAACCAGTGAATCAGTGAAGCAAAAAATTACAATCTTCGTATTTTTAAGCCATATCTGAAATTGATAAACAAACCGGAAATTGACAATTTCTTCATGTTAGCGTTTCGATTTCTGTATCTCTAGTAAAACTAAGCCGCAGAATGTTTGAAAAAAAACTTTTATACCTCAGAAAACACCCAAACCAGATTTCGTCGCTTTCTTTTTACTTATTGGGATAGATTTCTCATTCCATGTAGTCATGCGAGCTAGGAATCCTGGCCCGCATGACTGCACACGGCCAATCAGAGTGTGGGAAAGACACTACTCACTGGTTTGGTATATGCTAACCTAGGATATTCAGCTCCAGACGAAATTTTCAAAAAGGCGGCTCGTTTTGCCACTGTCGCAGAAGAGGAAATTCCTCAAATGAACGTAGAAGCTACTCCTGCAAACACAAAATCCACCTGTTTGGTTAATACTAAAACAACTTTCCCCCTCAGTGTCGGTGCCTAGTGAAAAATATTCACCTCCACTTCGGGGGATAGTTGTTAATTATTATGCTCCGTGGTCCCAGCAACAACAAAGGTTAGCGCACTTTAATACCAAAACAATGTTAACAACCTTCAGGCTGCATCGGCTCATCAAAGTCAGTAAACTTCCTCATCGCCATCAGCGACGTCGCTCGAGAAAGCCGCGCGGTGATCGCAACTGACCCGAATAAACGAATTTTTTTTATCCGTTTTCCCGTTAAAACTGTCACCAATTCTTCAAATACGTTAAAATGAAAAAAGATTTCCTAAACCAAGGTAGTTGTGGTAAGATTTGAGACAAAATCTACAAGCCACAGCGAAAATTTTCAGGAGGTTTCATCAGTGATAAGGATGATTCACTGGTCCTAGCACTGTCGGAGCATGCGCATGGGCGCTTTAATGGTCCTATTACCAGGTACTGTGTAGGGACATAGTTCCATGTTTTTAGGTACTCCATCTAATATATATATTTTTACCTAGTACCTGGTACTGTCACACCAGCCCTAAAATTCACAGGGGATTGAATTTCTGAAACTCTAGTTACTTTTTTTGACGTCAACATTTCTGTCCAAGACAATAGCTTGTTGTTCTTTATAAACCATTTTATTAAATACCAAACATTGGATATTAAATTTCCGTAAATATGATTGGCCCTCTACTCACGGTATAAATCTATGTACGGTAGTTTGTCTTTCATTAAGATGGCCAAAATATCGAGTCTAAAGAAAACAAAGTTCGAAGTATTTTTATCCAGTGTTTGGTATTTAATAAAACAATTATTCCACTCACGCTTGTTGGATATGAGCTTATGATAGCCGACTCGGTGCTTCGCACCTCGTCCACTATCTGAAAGCTCATATCGTGGAACTAATTATTCGCACAGTTCTTGCATACGGTATTGGTCTTTCCATCTGTCTTATGTCGAAGACACAATCCGGTGTATATGCATCTTTACAGGCTCGGTAGACTTCGCAGTGATGGTTCAGACTCCGAAATTTGATAAAACGTCCAATTCCTTTTCCAAACTCTCAACCGAGTCCAAAAGGCAAAACGTCAACAGAGAATCCGCGCTGAGACCATCAGTCTCAAACAATGAAGAACGAATTCCTTTCACGTTTACTTTCCATTCTAACGAATTCAGCTGATAGTAACGCGATCCTGAGTAAATTTGAGATATTACAATCAGATCCAGAAGCAGGCGGCGTCGATTTTCCTAATCTGCCTCTCGTCTCCGCATTCAAATGCGGTAAAGTTCACATGTCAGAAGTTCACTTCCTTTCGACTTTGAACTAATGCACCAGTCATTTGAACCCCCCACCCCCTCACCTTTTGAAAAGAGCGGAGACATTCACTTTTTCTTGGTGTGAAACTAAGTGAAGTCCCCTGTCCCTGGGGCAAAACTTCATAGTGAACAGCCCCGCCCCCGGGGATACTACTTTTTGGCTAGTACAAAAGCTCTATAAGAGCTCAATATTAAAGAAACCTAATCAACGAAACTTTAGTTTAATAAGACAACAATTCAGTGTCATTGATCTACAACCATCAATTTGTCGGACAAAAATTACATGAATAGACAAGTTTTTCAGTTCTTTTTAAAGCACTCAGCTCTTTCAGTAGCCACTGCTTTGTATTGGCATCTCGAAGCTCTCATCTCTCATTGTTTAATCTTTCTTGCAATCTATGGAACAAAGTTCAGAAACAGAAGTTAAGCAAGCCAGTTACATGTCAAGCAATAATAAAGACTTCAGATGCTGTACTAAGAAGACATGATAGATATTTAGTTAAATATCACTCAAAGTCGAACGCCTAGCCATAAAATCTGAAAAATAGCCTTTTTGTGCAGCAGCAGTACTGACATTAAAAGAGACACCTTCCAAAATTTTAAAATTAATATACTTATTTGCCTTGATGCACAAAAAAGATGTTGTTCTAAAGTTCAACTGTCGCTATATGACGGCCTTCTTAATATCTCTTTTCCAAACCTTACAAAGCATCTTCAAGCATCCACCAGTTTCTGGCGCTTCTGTTTCTCCTTGTGCAATAACTTACGATTGTCAAGTCATGGTCCCAAAATAAACTACCACCGTGACGCGAAAACGTCGATGAGTGCCCCGCAAATTCTCCGGTTAAGTCCCCGCCTCAAGGGGCAAGGAAATTAAACAATAATGAAGTCCCTGCACCCTGGGGCCATAAAAGATGGTGAGAATTGGGCGAACATCCCCGCTTTCCCCCGCCTATCCCCGAGGTGGAAGAGGGGGGGGGGGGTTCAAACGACTGGTGCATAAGAATTTTCAATATTCTCGGATAGGCTGCAACAACTGTGCATTCGTAAAATCTAAGGCACAAAGGCTCATGCCAAGTAAACGATCGTTTTCACTGCACAACTTGGAACATCACTTATCACTTGCATCACATGCGCCTCTGCAACAAACTTTACATCTGAGAATCTGGCCCCCGGGGGGGTACTGAACAGAAATTTTGTGGGGGTGTGCCGCTGGTCTTCCAGAAACCTAACCCTGTTATACACTAGATTTAAACCTGAATTAAACTGTTTATAAGTTTTATGCTGTTCTATGCCCTGTTCCCAACATTATTTTCCTGATTTGTATACCCTGTTCTAAACTCAAAGGCCTGATAACCATACCCTGGCCATGCCAGCAGCACATACCCGTATAGTCAATGTATGGGAGTTCCCCCCCCCCCGGGATCTGGTCGCAAATAAGGAGACCACTTTCGTGAGCATCCTCGGGGTGGACTATCGGGCGGAAGGAAAATCAGAGCCGACACAAAATTCAAGAGTTCGGCCTCGCTGCTCCTGGGCTTGCTTCGCTAGGTGTCCGATATTTTGAAAATTTGCGCTCCTGAGATTGACTGCGCCTGGATTTCCTTGAGAAAGAACGTTTTATTGAATCTAATTAAGAATGGATCAAACCTGTCTAAACACGTGGCTGGACACTTCAGTCTAGACTCTTCACTCCAGACCGTTCACATGAGCGCAAGGAAATCTGCGGATTGAACCTACACCCGGAATGCAACAAGAGTCGCAAAGGAAAGAACAAGGAAACATTTTCAAATTCGGGACCTTAGCTTTTTACGGAATCATTATAAAAAATTGTTTTCATTCAGTCAGTAGTTTCAACATATTTAGACCCGAAGTTCCAACCCGCGGCAACAACACCACCTGACTCTAAAGCCAATACCCCGTCATTTAACTCCGATTTTTCCACAATCCCTCAGTCTACTCTGACAAAGGGCTAAGCCTTAAGAGCAAAATACAACCATTTCAACCCTTGCTGACCAGAATCCTGTGCTTTTATGAGTAACAAAGACTGGGTACCTGCATGATCATGTATGATACCGGCGCGGCTGAAAGAAATCTATTCTGTTCCTGCAAGCGCGGTTGCGCAGGAAAACGCTCAGACCCAGTCTCTTCGGCACAGGCGGTTTCGGAAGTAGCGACACAGGCTCTTGTAACAAATCGATAATTTATTCTTTGCCAAAGAACAACGATCTTCATGAAGAGTAAGCGATCCCCGACGTTTTCCCTCGGAATACATGGATGGGGTCCAAGTTTTAAATGTTTGTTAAATTCCCCAATAGAGTTAATAGAGATTTAGACCTTCAATAACCCCAGTTAGTCATTAGAGTCAATAGACCTTCAATACCCCCAGTTAGTCATTAGAGTTAATAGACCCTACCCCCCATTAGTCATTAGAGTCAAAAGACCTTCAATATTTAGAGTCAATAGGCCTTCAGTTACCCCAAGTCAGTCATTAGAGTCAATAGACCTTCATTGCCCCCAGTTAGTCGTTAGAGTCAACAGACCTTGATTCCCCCAGACCCTAGTCCTTGTGCTTCGTTTGACTGACCACTCGTACTCATATTCATAAGAATTATTTGTCGCAGACTTTTTTACGTTGATTTCTAAAGATTTACGAAAAAAGTAAAGTTTCTCCGAAAAACTTCATATATCGTACGTGTACTGTATAGCAAGAACTATTTACTTACTTGCTGCACTCGTTCTTGATACACTTTTTTATCACTCGATAGCAAAATTCATATCTTCGCTGTCCCGGCTTCGCGTGTCAAACTACTAACCAGCTTTTCCGCGTGTTGCGAAGCGGAAATAATGAATCTGATACGAAGGTTTGTGGTTTCGCATGTTACGATCCGCCCCTTGGCCATTTGGGTCTTGGAGGAGGACGTCGTCGTGTTGACAAGCTCGAGAGGGATCTCATGGTTGCAGATCATATCGACCATATCCAGTGATACCTCAGTTTCTGTTTGATAGTATTATTTACTGTTGCAACTCGGGAGGGTACATCAAAGGTAGTTTTTGGCAACAACTGAGAGGATAAGACTTTGAAAGTTTGACTTTGGATTAGGACAAGGGAGAATCAGATATTGTTTTGCATTTGGTTAAGCTGCATGTTGTCAACACATGATCTTGAATGCTAAGTTTGTGATTGGCCAAGCTTATCGCGCGCTGCCACCTTTCTGTTTATTCTACTATCCGATCTGTCCGTCAAACAAAGCAGTATCTGGTTAGATCAGGATATCAAGTGTCGAGCTCTCGGTGATAGTGCTGCTTTTGTACAGTGCTGTGTGTGTGTGTTGTTTGGCGTTGGAGACGCTGGCGTGTAGCGAATCATGGCAGAAAAATTCGCTATGATATCAGACAAGCCTTCTGGCGTAGTCTATCTGAGCAAACTGAAGTGCATTCTGATCGCATTGTTGGTGATAATACTGATCATTGTTGTCATCGTACTGGGCGTGCTGCTTGGTAAAGCAAAAGGTAAGTCAATATACAATAAAGACTTGTAAAGCCAGCGGCAGCGGTGATAACTCGAAAGATCTTTCTCGTGGCATTACTATCGGGCCTACCGCCAGCACAGGTTAAACTTGTTTGAGATTCCTGGTGAATTTTAAGTGAACTGCACAAACTGAAAAACTCGACTATAGTCAGAAGAGCCATCTCTGAAGATCATGGAGTACGGTCTTATCTATATAGATAATTCTCTTGATAGTGATATTGTGTTTACTCATTGTCGGCTTAGCTTAGCGCTGAGATATTGCGATAGCACGCGATATCAACGTTATGCTCAGCAGCAGAAATGGGCACTCTATTCATACTACCGCGGTAGAACTCGCACGTTAATTCGGCTGTCGATGGACCTATCGGGGCGCGGCTAGCTTGCTGGCACCTTGCTGGCACATGGTTTTTAAAATACATTTCTTCCTCACGGCAAGTTTTCGATTGGTTTGAATTTTACAACTACATAGGAATTTGATGACGTTTGTACTGCTATTAGCCCTTGGTTTAATAACCCTTCCATCATTGCATCAACGGCAAAGTTTTGGAACTAATGAGGTAATCTTGTTCCGGTGGCGCAAGAAAACCATTCCTGCAGGAAGAATTAGCGATTGACCCGCAGACCATTTTAAATCTCAATACATGTACACATTTTTCTTTTTATAACTTTAAGCGGCAGAAACTCTATAACAACATTGAGGCTGGGGTTTGTCGACATTCAAGAACAAGCGAAGACCCATTTTTTATTTCAGGCTCCAGCTTTGAACAACAATAAAAGGAATTGGCTCAACAGCCCCATGTATTTTATGTCGGTATTATTTTCTTCTTGTTTTGAATATCGGTTGGTGGTGAGTTTACGATGTGTAATCATGCAACAGTGGGTATTTGAACTGAGACTTTTGTCGAAAATTGTGTCTAGATAATTGTACAGCCTCCATATTCTTGACTTGATAAAAAGTTTTTAAATCACAGAACTCGATACTCAGATGCATGCACAAATTATGCGGAACAAGTTTTAATAAAGTTAAAAGCTGTTTATTTAACACCAACCAATCTAAACCTTCAGCCGTTTTGTAGGTTTTTTGATTTGTTTAACACCCTTTTTTTATTTGAAACAGTGCTTCGTATCGTTTTTAAAATGAAATATTTTAAGAATGGTATCAACCATCAGTACTATAATAGAAAAGGACAGGTTTACGTCAACAGCAAGCCAGTTCTTGACCGGGTCGTGTTCACTATAAGCAAACTTATAGTTGTCGAAGGATCCATGCAGTTTTGAACTTTGTGTTACTATAAGGTCAGTTAATATTTTATCCTACAGATGCGTTCACTGCAGCACCCATCAACTAACATTAATTTCAATAATTTGCTTTCAGTAGGCCTCCAAACCATTTCATTAAGGTAAATAAAAAGCCATGCATGCACTCATACTGTGACTGTTGCTAGTACTATGCAGAATCACGTAACTTTTTGGTTGTCTTACAATTTTGTGTCTTCTTTTTGCACCTTGGCAGATTTCGCAATCTTACTATTAAGCAGTCACTGAAAAGTAGTTTTTTTGTTGTTCGCCCATCAGATATCGCTTTCACGCCTAACACTTGAGTGCGATGTACTTGCTTAAAGTAATGTTTACCAAGTGTAAGCGAAGTGCGCGGGCCATGAAAACTAGGGAGGAAAAACAAGGATACATAACGGACCTTCCGGTAAATTGACGTTTGAACAAAAGGTTCGTTCGACTAGCTACTTGTGGACCTCTAATTGAACCAATCACAACACGCGAAATCAGTCAACCATACAATAAGTGGACATACAATGTGTCGTGTTTGCACTGGTTGAGGCCATAGTAGACAAGTTTAGTTCAGTGCTATACTTTTATAATATAGTTCAGGCGCGGATCTAGGGAAAATCCTGACCGTTTTACTGACAACCGAGCACCAAAAGCGCAAGAATGTAGGGGGGGCCGGAAAATTTACTCAATTTTAATTGCCTAAAGTGCCCTCTCCTGGCTTCTGGAGTCAATGGGACAATATATTTGCAGTTTACATTTATCAAAAATATATAACCGCGCCTGTACTCTGTAGTTGGCCAATTCATACCTTGTTGACTATAAGCTATAGTGGAGAGTGTTTCAAGAGAAGCCTGCTTTTTAGAATACCATAGTAAATAAAACCCAAGTGTAGTAAATTGCTATCAGGCCTGTACAAGGCTGTAGTCAGAAAAAAATATTTACCGAGGCAGTGTCATTTTGGCCGAGCGAGCTACCTTTGCGCCAGCGAGTTCGATCAAGGAAGGTCCGGGAACATGCACCCCTTGAAAAATTTGAAAATATCAACCGACCCAAACCGTTACAAATGCACCAAAGTTTTACAAACTATTACATATACTCAAGCTGTACAAGACAATTTTTTCCACCTAGAAATTCAAATTGGAAAACCAGAAAGAAGCCTCCCAATTGAGTATATCGGTTTGAATAATTAGCTGTCTGGCAGCAAAAATTCAGCCTTTACATGTATTCAAAACTGAAGTTGTTGTTTAAACTAGATAAAAGCTGTAAATTAGCAGAAAGATTTAACAAAAACGAACAAGTGGCAGTACAAAGCATAGAAAAAACCGGCTTTATCGTTGAAAGCCACAGTATTTCCAATGTTCTTTCCTTTTTTTTGGTGTAAAAATGGCACAGAGAATTTTGAATAAATATGTGACCAAATTTTTACTGAGGCCTCGGTTCGCCCGTCATACTGGCTACGGCCTTGGCTCTTGCTATGGCGGTAGGACCTAAAGTTTCAAAAGCTTGGTTCATCATAAACTTTGCTTATATTATGTATTACTATTAGTTGGCAGGTTATTACGTTTCAGTCCGGCTCTGTGTTCACTGGTGAAACTTTGAACCACTCCGGTTTGTAGTAGATGACTCTGTTATCCAACATGGCCGGGTGCATTTAGACTTTGTTAATGACTTCTGTGCGTAAAAATATTTAGAAATATTTTTGAAGATTTTTACTAATTGGTCTGATGGAATAAAACAGTAAAACAAGCGCCGATGGGCCAAAAAACAAATGCGGCGTTCACAGCGAGGAGTAAAATAGAAAGTGTTGAAACTTGCAAACTTCTCCCCTTATCTAGACATTATGACATATCAATATCGTTCGTATTTCACATGTCATCACTGTTTTCGATGAGACCTGGACCGCTTTGATAAGCAAAGCTGTTTTACTGTAGTCAATAGCGTGACATCAACTACTTCCTCCTTTCATGGTTATGCTTGCATATTTCCTCATAAAAAGGCGACTCCGGTCTGAGCCAATAGAAAATGGTTGTTGAATCCGAAAAGAGTAGCGTAGTTGAGAAATATTTACAAGTATTATCTTGACATTTGGGTTTTTGAAATGGTTGATTTTGAAGTAAGTTTTCTTTTTTTGAACTTCCTGTAAAGGTAACCGTAAACTGAAGTTCAGGTGTTGGCATCACAATATATCTGGCCAGCGCAGCTTGTATGCCATCTGAAGAGTGAAACTTGTTAACTTAACGAATACTCCTTAGTGTGTTGTAACAACTCTTGTTTCCTTTAAAAACCTATTCCTACTCTCCCAAGAGCCACCCCTTAACAGAACTGACCGGATAATGTCTGTTTCTTTCAGCTTCTACGGAAAATACAGGGGCTAAAGGTGGAAGTGGGGGCCCCTCAGTGGTGGCACCAACAACCCCCGGAGGGGGAGGGTCAGTGCCGACGACTGCGGGCCCTGAACCTTATTGGAAAGTCCGTCTACCAAAGAATATTGTTCCAGTTCACTACGATGTTCTGCTGAGGATTAATCTCGCGAAATTGGTTTTTGATGGCAATGTTGTTATCCAAGTCAATGTCACTAGCCCGCCGGCTAAGTATGTTTTAGTTCACACCAACAAGATGAATGTCACCAAAGCAACGGTGCAGAAAAAGGGAGAAGATGGTAAGAACAACTAGCATGGATTGTTTTGTTTTTCCTCATCGCTAAGTCTTGTTTCACCCTTAGTCATAATTCTATCCATATAGATGTAGTACCGACCGTGAATGTAACAACAACTATAAATGTAATCATGAACCAACCATAGATTCTTATAATAAAATAATATAATACTAACCGTGAATGTAATAGTGGTCGAACCACAACATGTAATGTTTTGGGTTTTTGCGCGATTCGGGGGAAATATCAGGGCGAGTTTGGTCGAGCCAATTGGTTTGTGTTTTGGCAAGAAAATTGGTCAAGCCAAAATTTTCCCTAAGCGCGACCAAACAAGCTCTGATTTTTTACCCAATCAAGCAAAAGATTTATTTCCTGCAAGATTACATGTTTGTCTGACTTGACCAAAAATTTCTGTTTGAAAGCAAAAATCTGTCGACTTAAGAAACTTCATTCGTGCGCACTCACCAGACCATTTTGGCGTAAGTTTTGTGATGAATACGTTTACTTCGTTTTCTCCCTTTTTGATTTTATGTAAAAGGATACAAGGATTCCACGCTGATAGAAATTTTGTTTTTGCGGTTGACTTTCAAGAAAAAACAATTCTGTCTGTGATTTTGTCTGATATCATGACACTGTCGCGGTTTCGTGAAAAATCGTGATTTTAAAATTGCCTGTAGTTGGCTGAAAGCATTTTCGGTGATCATAAGTAATTTATTAAGGGAGCCCAACTCAGTTTTTAATCATTAGAAGTGATAAGCAAAACTAGATGAGCGCGGAGCGCGAATCCCATTTTTCTTCACGCCGGAATAATAGTTACAGACAGAATTGGATAACACGGAGCTCTGCTACAATTTTATCATAAAAATTAAAGTTTTCGAATAGCAAATAAGGTTAAAGCCGTTGCATCTCGTTTAAAAAACTGTTGCTGTTAAAGTAACACACTCTCCAATTTGTTTTGGCTACAGTTTCTCAGAAGTTGGTTGCTGTTGTTCACTATTAAATTCGGTCAATAAGTGTGTATCGGTCATGGTGTTTTTTTTCGGCCAAAGATAAACTAATTTCCGTTTCAGCTTCCGATACTCGTTGTCATCTGTGACTTGTGTTGGCTCGAGCAGAACTCGAGCTTCTTTCTTTATTTCCGATCCCCCGGATGTTTTGAGACACCTAACCTTGCCGTTTGGTTTCTGATATTTTGAAGTATGAAGTCTCTCCTTCATTATCTTCAATACATTCTTGCCGCACCCACCGCACCCACCCAATCCGTTCTGATCCATGCCTTATTAAGTGCGGGCTACCTCAAGGGTCCATCCTGGGACCCCTGTTATTTGTACTATATATCAACGATCTGCCAATGGCTACCAAATCGACA
>JAOBRG010341636.1:0-12846 GCA_027574985.1 Umimayanthus nakama | reverse complement strand
AAGAAAAGGATGTAAAAAATGTTAAAGAATTCAAATACTCCAATAAGGAATAAAATATCTGAATACTAAAATATCTATAAAACGAAGAAGCAAAAAACGGATGACCATAAACACCAACAGAAATTAAACAGCTGCACAATCCAGAAAGAGAAAGCAGGTGTTCGATGAAACTTATGCAGTGAAGGAAAAGTATGTCGAGAGAAAAACTGTAGAATTGCAACATGAATGGCATAGAGCCGAAGAAGAGAAAAACCTGAGTTTGCTTACTCTCTCTAATACTCTGATTCTTCCTCTCCGTAAAGGGTAAGCTAGTTCTTTTAAGCCGGCTTTGCAAGAGCTGAAAGACGAATCGAAGCTGTTAAGAGTATTTAGCACGTTTTCAGTCCTCACTTGCAAAGGTTGCCTTAATTGCAGTTGTTTCAGTAAATAGTGGTCTTCTGTCTGATAATTATTGTGGTTGTTTTACAGAACTGAAATTCGTTTTAAAGAATATGCCTTCGTTGAACCCAAGGATGATACATAGTGTTGTTATAGTTGCTTTTCAGAACTGAAGTTCATTTTAACGACTATGCCCTCTCTCACACACAGCTAACTATGCTTATTAAGTATGAATTCTTTTCCAAAGTATAAAAATAATGTGTTTCTTACAAAGACACAATTGTGTTTCCAACTGCTATTGTTTGGTTGGTTTATAACAAAAAAGAGCATTGTTATTTGTATTGGCTCCTTAGTGCAAAAGTTCCTTGAATTTGAGTCCCAAGTTCCTTGCTATCGGTTCTAAAATGTCTTTGAAAGTTCTTGAATAGGATTCTTGAAAAATTGCAAGAAACCCGATAGGTCTTTCTCTTAGCTAAGATTTTCATTTACAACGTTTCGTAAATTTTTCAAATTCTTTATGTTGAAATTAGGTTGGGAAAGGTGTTATATTGGTGTGTTTTGGTAACACAAAATATTGTAAAGATGGGGAAGAGTATTTTAGATCAATCCATCGTCGCATTAATAAAGGTTTTTGGCAAAGCTTGCACGTTTTCATGAACGTAGGTTCATCCTGACAGAAAAAGCAAACACTTTTCTGCATGTCGTTGAGAAAGTTGAAAGAAGGCCGTATTGGGTTGAAGCAGGGCACTCTTTTTGTATGAGAATTACGTCCGGTTTTTTGGCCCAGGCTGAATTTTCTGAGGATTTCAGCCTCAGAAGTTCTTAGAATGTTCTTAAACACAAGTTTTGAGGGTTCCGGCGTACGTGCCCTGGAAATTCTGAAAAACTCTGGAAAATTTTTTAAACCCTGGAAGTCCCTGGAAACACTGGAAAAGCCCTGGAAATTTTTTGTTTAAGCCCTGGAAAACCTTACAGAATTTTATTGAAAGCATAAAATCACGAAATGGTGCCTTTTTGTTAATTTCAGTACAAGTAACAATCGATATTGTAGTTTTTCTTATCATTTCAAAACATCACTTTATGATGGAAACCACTGTAGAGTATCGAAATAACGTATACTTTGGAGCACTTTGTTGTTTTACAATGATAACATTGCGTTTCGAACTTTGTTTTAAACAAATCGTTGTGAACGTTGGTTTCATTCCGGGCTTCAATGGTCCTGGAAAAACACTGGAAAAAACGTAAAAAAGTCCCTGGAAAACCCTGGATTTTTGAATTTTCTGAAGACGTATGAACCTGAGTTTTGGTGTTGTGTACTAACGCAGTCGTTATTTTCCATTCGCACAAGCCAACCGGGTGCGCAAATACATACGCTTTATTGAGCTCAGTCTGCTACCCTGGCCGGCAAGAGAATACTATAATAATAAACAAAAAAGAATTATGAACAAAGTTGTAAACGCACAACACAGGGTTGTACGGGCCCTTGAAATCCTGGAAAACCGGGAAAGTTTTTGAATCCCTGGAAACCCCAAGAAAAACGCTGGAATTTTTTTATTAAGCTCTGGAAAATCTTGCTGAACTTTGTTTAGAAAATAAGTTCGCGAAATGTTGCGTTTTGTTGATTTCTTTACAACTAATAATCGAGTAGAAAACACTGCTTCGTACTGAAATGATACACTTGGAGCCCACTGTTGCTTTACAGTGATTACATGAACTATTTTAACATGCTTTTGAAAATGTTGCTTTCAACAATTCATTGCCAATGTTATTTTCATTTCGGGCTCCAAGAAACCCTCGAAAGGCCCTGGAACAAATGGTAGAACAGGCCTTTGAAACCTCTGGATCTTTGAACTTCTGAGGTGTACGAACCCTGACAACACTAAGGGCGATGCTGCACTGATAAATAATAGCGGAGAAAAACAAACTCAGTGATCTTGTACAGTATCGAGAGTATACTTTCGTCGCCTTTCCTCAACCTCGATGTTTTCTTAGCATGTTTCTAAATTTTCGGCATTTTTCAGCCTCATGCTTTCATTAAAAGGTTCTTAATATAAAAAGAGTGTAACGCGATACCAAACACGGTTTGATTTTATTATTCAGTTCTTGTCTAGAAGTAATTTCAGTAATAAGAATTTTGCAAAATTCTCAATTCCAGATTTTGAGAAATAACGACAAGCAAAATGAACGGCTACTTTATTCAGTTAGGACTGAAAACGGCATATAGGCAAGTAAGTTCGTTGGATATATACTGAACAACTTTCTTAGCTCTTTTTTCAAAATAAACTTTTTTGACAGGAATAGGGTTAACAATTACGAAAAGCTTTTCATATTGTTCTTAACTGAGCATAGTGTTATACTAAGAACTTGTGAAACAAAGATGTTTTCTGAAAGTTTCGTTAAACCCAATGTGAATAGTCTGTCCATCGAAGCTGTACAGTTTACTTTGAGAGTGAACAAACACAGTGGCACACAAATCAGAGCACACCAGTTGATCGACCTCATGTTTTCAGCCACGTTTGGAAGTACGGTTTTCGTCGTCGGATCAACAACAGAGTACTCGCTAAGTAAAAAAAGAATACCTGGTTTTGCTTGCATCCATCTAATTTTGTATTAAGGTGAACTGTTTATCTATATTCCATATTATTGCTATATTACTACATTTTACATTCACTGACCAAAGCAGTGACTGATTCCTTTATTTTTTGTACTAACGGGGTAACGGGATCCGTCTTTGGCAAACTCAGCAAATGATAATGTTTAGCCCGAATCTATAGCTTTTCATTTTATGGGCTAGTTATTTGAACGAAGTCTTAACTTTAGCCAGTGTCTAGCTTTTGTTTCCAACACCTTTGAACAAAGGGTGAACATCGGCAAGGTTTAGACTTCGTTTAAATAAACGACCCTATGGGTTTAGTATACACTAACAGTACAGACGAGAACACGAAGTACTCTAAATTCGATTTGATTGATAAATTGTGGCTCAGACACTGACTGATCGAAATAACAAGCATTTTATTGCATAAAAATATTTATTAATTACAATGACACTAAGTTAGAGGGGAATATAAAATGTTTATGCAAATGTCAAAGGTACAAAAAAACTTTGGTAAAACGTTGTTTGTTACAACATTGCTAAGTTGAATGGCTAACTGTTCCATTGTCATTTTTTACGTTGAGAAGCGCCTCAACTGAAGCCAAATCAAGAACACTAGTACTTGCCCTGTATATCAAAAACTCTAGTACACTTATGCATGAAGACAAAAGTCGACTTGTGCGGCTGTAGCTAAACCAACATAGGACTGGAACTGCGAAAGCAAACTTGCAGTCCTTCAATTTCGGGGCAAAATTGCATAAAAATTTGATTTATTAGAATACTTAGAACTTACTTGGAATTTTGGGAGGAGAATAGCGTGTGTATGCTAACCACGGCAGGCGAACTAATAAGTCATCACCAGCACTCGCAACGTGTACTTTTTGCTTTGAGTTTGTTTCTTTGACATTTTCAATTTCCCGAGCTCTGTAGGGTCCCTTTCTTCGTAAAATACTCTCTATGGAGAACGAAAGGTGCGGCTCAGCTCCGCGGGACTGCTCTTCATTTGAGTTATCGTTTTTAGCGGGGCTTTTGTCCATAATGGGCTTTGAAGTATCTGCTTTGAGGAGTTTTTGAGTTCGAACTTTACTTTATTCGTGTGTGTTTACCAAGTCATACTCGAGTGTCGATCAAATTCAGTTTTTAAATGAAGACGTCCATTTTCCGCTCTGACATTCGATCTGACATTTATCCTGAGTTAAGACAAATTCAACACACGTCGCATATTTCATTTCCATTGTCTTAAGTTCGTTACAAAGCCTTACTAATCTGGGATTTAATCATTCGCATATCTGAGAAATGAATTTTGTGCATGTGTTCGTGAAACTTAAGCGGATAATTTGCCGCCAAGGCTAGAACAGTTGATTGGAGTTCCTTTATGCAAAAATTTACTTTCATTGTGTTTCCGCTCAGTTTCTGATGATCACAATGAATCAAAACTGTGACGGCTTTACTACACTCCTAAGACATTAAATGTCTAAAACATATTAGTAGCACAGTAAGTTGCAGTCTCGATAGCAAGCAACCTCGACTTCATCGCTCCATTTCCTCTTGGTGTTTAGTATTTGTTCATGAATAGTACTGAAAAATGTATAGAATTCTTTTTAAGCCAACATAGACCTCGTGCAAAGAAAAAAGCCCTGAACAGCTTTGTTTTGTTTGAAACTGAAATGTTTCTTTTTAAACATGCAAGCCGGTCCCTAATTGATGTACCCAACATCAAAATTGATCGAAACTATTTAACTGCACTGTATTTGAATCGTATAATAATCTCGGTCGCAAGTAATCAACAAGAGTTATTTTTCAGGTCGATAATTAATTGAGACAATATTTAGTAAGATTACATCGAGTGGAAAGGCTGTCAGCAGGAAATTAAATTAACATTTCAAGTGGTCCGATCTCATTTAAAATCTGTTTCAACATCAAATACAGTTTTCGCGAAATCTAGTACAATGAAACACAGGGAACCAGTATGTCGACTTGTTCTTTGTAAAATGGTCGTTAGTCAACCATCACGAGGATCGTTGTTTGGTGGCTTCCGCAAGAATTAGCGCTGGGGACTCGGAAATCAAAATTCAATTACTTGGATCTTGTTATCCTAAACAATATGATTTGACCTCCCTGTGAAATAAATTGCTTTGGAAAAAACAAACAGGTCGCCTGGTGTCTGTTAGTATCGTATTAATATTACCCAACGAGACGTATCTCGCCAACACTATTACTAATATATCTGTTTCCTGAAACGGTTGTTATCGCCTGTGTTCGAATTACGTTAATAATGGAAATTCTTAGATCCATCTCGACTGACTATAAATTTTTCGATCTCATTATTGTAGTGGAGAACTGAACGAAATCCGTTCACCGCTGTAGTTAAAATTAAAACTTATTTAAACTCGTTAGGAGCGTTTGACATTTGATTTTGTGAATGGTTGTCGTGTAGAAACAAAATTTCAAAAGTCTGCTCAGTCTAAGGCCATGTTAATACCGTGTACACCTGCACATTCCTTTAAGAAGACTCCATAATCCAAAGACAATGGTTAGTAAAAGGTCTTGTTCTTTTGCCTTTGTCTTGCTCTTTCTTACAAACGTTTGGGCCACGAGGTTTGCCTTTTCAGTTCTGCTGATAAACATGGCATAAGAAAACGTTCAGCGATAGAGTCTGGTGTTTTCTTCTGAGTATCTCAACTCTAGGGAAGAACGATATGATGTGCGACTCTAGTACACTTCGCTGTTAAAATACTCTGGTAACACTGGCATGACTGATGGATGACTGGGCGAGACCAGATTCTGCGCGGCGTAGTCAACATAGCGATTTTTCTCCCACTTTGTACCAGCTGTATAAAACCAAAAATCAGATTACCGCCAGGATCGATAATTGGTATTGTTTTCAGTTTAATAATTTGTTTGTTACACCCTTACCAATAAAGTTCTATTCTTTCCTGAAGTCTATGAGATATTGTACATGTAGAGTCAGGTATGTCGTGGGTCTTTCTTTTATTCTGCATTAAACTCTATTGAAATGAGTGGCTTAGCTGACAGGTTAGAAGTGTTAATATATGTTTTTAGATGGTATAGAACAAAGTCAGTTGTGTCTATATCTTATTTCATTTCCTATAAGAGAAAGTAAAAGTTGTAAGGTTGATAAAAGTTTTAAAATGTACAATTATCTTCAACTCAAAGGATTAATAAATCATCTGTTTGTATATAATTTAATTACCTGTTGTAGAAACGCCCGACCGACTTACAGACTTGCTTTAGCTGCTCATTGCAAACTCCAGACCGACATATAGACTTGCTCTTGCTGCTCTTTGCAAACGGCAGAACATATGATGTTGCTTTGTTTAATTTGTTTCGTTTATTTCGCACTTGGATGTTGTTCAACAATAGACACAGAATTGGCTTTTAAGCACTTGGTATTGTGCAAATCTGGACCGGTTTCTTTGAAGAAATTGTCACAAACAAACAACGTATTTCCGGGCATAGTTTCAACTCGCTCGATTATTGAATTGTCAAATTCCATGTTAATCTTTTTAATACGACTTAAGCAATAGATTTTTTGCTAGCCAAACAATCTAATCCATACATCACGTGAACTTGTCGAGATTCTTAAGGCAGCAGGCTTCGCCGCTAAAACAGGGATTAAGCTCGTGCCAGTATTTTATTAATGAATATTTGATACTTAATTCAGTTATGCCCTGCAAAAACTAATAACACAATGACAGCTTTCCTGCTTAATTTCCATTATATCAGAGGGAGTACGAACAAAGCACATGCAGTCAGCCAGATCTCTGCCTGAATAGTTGGTAGTTTCTATCTCAACGTGGACACACTTCGATATGTAGCACTGCTAGGTTTATAGACTGAACTTGGTCCTCTGCGGAATGCCTTTAAACATTTTACTTTCTCTCTATTATTTTACCTCATTTAGAATCATTGAGCACCTATTGCTAGGTTGGCTTTTGCCAAAGCTGGCAGATGAGACTACCCCTAAATAATACCTCCTGCCCATCGTACCTCATCTAGCATCATTCATCATCACTTGCTGCTTATTACTGAGGTAGGTGTTGACGAGGCTACCTCTAAATTAGATTTCTTGTTCATACATCGTTCCTCATCGAGCATCCCTCACTCTGCGATATGCTAGTTACTAGTTGAATTGACAGCTGAGGAGGCACCCCCTATTAACACTTCTTGCCCATGGTACCTACTCTACCATCTCTCATCATTATTTGCTAGTTACTACTGGTGTTGGCTGTTGAGGTGGCTAACCCTAAGTTAGATTTCCTATCCATCGTACTTCATCTAGCACAATTCACCATGACTTGCCAGTTACTGCTGAGGTTGGCAGTTAAGAAGGGTCACCCTTTATTGGACTTCCTGTTTATCGTACCTGGTCTTGCATCATTCACCGTCACCTTCTCGTTATTATTTGGTTTGGCCTCTGGAGAGGCTACCCCTAAGTTGACTCCTTGTTCTTCGTACCTCAACCAGCATCATTTACCATCTTTTGACTATTTAGCTTGGGTTGAATGTTGAGTAGGCAACCCTAAATTAGGCTTTCTTGTTTATCGTACCTCATATAGCATCATTTACTATTGCTTGGTTATTTTTTGTGTTGGCTGTTGAGGAGGCTACACCTAAACTAGACTTCCTGTTCATCGAACCTCATCTAGCATTATTCACCATCACTTGCTAGTTACTGGTAGGTTTGGCTATGGAAAAGGCCGCTCCTAAATCAAACTGTTAGTTCATCATATCTCAAGTAGCATCATTCACCATCACCTGCTAGTTGCTAGTTGAATTGGCTGTTGAGAAGGCTGTCCCTAAATTACACCTCCTGTTCAACGTTACCACTTTTTCTTCTTTCACTGAACATACTAACTCTCTTTTTCAATATTTAAATCTTTTGAAACTATTGGATCTGTTTAAAGCCATCACTGCAACAGCCATGTTTAAGTTCCACTACCATATTCTGCCAACAAGTTTCAATCCCCATTGACACCTGTTAACCAGGTACACCACTGCAACACACGGCTATCCTTCATTTTTTTTTACTCTCCATCTAAACCCAGAACCAACTAGGACTTATTCAAAACAGGTATCAAGGACCAGTAACATGAAACTCTCGTGATATCTCACTTAATTCCCCAAGCCTTTCAATATTCAAGTGCAAAATAAACGAAATCTTTGTTGACCAGTGTTTAATATACTTGACACACATGCAGCTCACAAACTTGTTTTTCTACCTTCTGTATGTCCCTTTTTGACTTCTGCTATCTACCACTTTTTTGCTTTGTTTTTCGATTGTATAAGTACTTATACGTGCGTGTATGTATGTGTGTGCGTGTGCCGAGTGGTGTGTTCCGACCCAATTTTATTTATTTTCAACTCAACTTTAAAATAGTTTGGGTAGCCTAGCTCGAAAAGCCCCTTATAGCTTCTTTAGGCTTAACCTGATCCAAATATTTTTTGTTTGATAATTTTTGTCAATGATTATTGAATTTTTTCATTTGTAAGTAATTTGTAAATACTTTGTAGTAACTTGTTTTAAAATTCTATTGGAGTCAAATAAATGTTGTCGTTGTTGTTGTACTTGTAACCATTCACCATCCTTTGCTTGTAGCTACTGGGGCTGGCTTTTGAGGGGGCTACCTTAAGTTAGAGTCGTTCCTCATCTTACACCATTTGTCATCACTTGCAAGTTACTACTTGGTTTGGCAGTTAAGGAGGTTACGCTTTTTATTAGGCTTCCTGTTCATCGTTGGCTGCTTAGGAAGCTACTCGCAAATTAGTTTTCCTGTTTATCGTACCCCATCATTCCGTGGGTTGGCTATTGAGGCCGTGCTACTGCTAAAACTAAACTCCTAGTTCACGGTATGTTTCTAACATCATTCAGTGTTCGTTGCCAGTTACTACCTGTGTTGGAATATGTGGAGGTTACCTCAATTTAGACTTTCTGTTCATTATACCTCATCTAGCATCATTTGCAATCACTTGCTAGTTACTACAGGGGTTGGCTGTTGAGGGAACTACTCCTAAGTTTGAATGACTGTCTAGCATCATTCAGCGTTCCTTGCTAGTGTGTATTGGAAGTTGAGGAGGTTACCATAAATTAAGCTTTCCAGTTCATTGTACCTCATCTAGTATCATTCGCTATCGTTTTCTAGTTATTACAGTGGTTGGCTGTTGAGAAAAACTACTCTCCAATTAGGCTGACTGTTCGTCTATCCCATCTAGCAACATTCAACATCACCTGCTAGTTGCTAGTTGAGCTGGCTGAGGTTGCACGTAGTTCTCGAATAATCTGGAAAAATGCATTCAGTTCTTTGAATTCATTGTTTAACTAAAGGCAGGTGGGAACCCTGTTTTAACTCAAATCAGTTAAACAAAAGTGGCGCTAGTAGAAATCAGTCTGGAAGGCCTTGATAATGCTGCCTTTGACACTTGCTGAGCAGAGTACTCAGAGATCTTCTCCGGGAGCTGGGTGAACTGTGAGGAACCTTACTCTGCTGTTTCTGCTGCATGTCTCTGGAATACAGGACATACTTTGTATGCGCGGGATTTCCACCGGTGGCCTGGGCTCTAGATTGGATTTTAGGGAACGCTGTGGCGGGGTTTCGATTGCGAGGTTACCCGTCCCAGGCGTGTTTTGGGCAGTTCCTCTGTGCAGATGTAATACTCGCATAATGCTTTCACGAAACCTAAAGTAAGAAGCATTTTGCGTTACTATTTTTGTCAATGGTTTTCGTTTGATTGTGTCAACTGTACAAGGACTAAGAGAACAAGGTAACAAAATGCAAAGTCACTCATGGGATTTAGAGTTACAAATAACAATAACATTCACTCAATTCAGGTATGAAGCTTGAAACGATATCAAACTTCTTCAAGCTGTATTCTCCTTGAGTTTGAGGTTAACTAGAAATTTTGCTAAGCATAGTTAAAGCTTTAGCAACAAACTGTGCTGTTGAGTGCTGTATTAGGCTAACATGCATTGCATCTATATCAACATTAGGATTTCTAAAACTGTTCAATACGATTTTGTTTATATCAACAAATAATGTTTATGATCATCTATTCTGACAAAGATGCAAAAGTCAAGAGTACAAAAAAATGTTTTCGTTTTGTATGTTTTGTACTTCCGGTTTTACTACTCATTTCAACAAACTTATAGAAAGAGTGATCTAGTTTTTTGTTTAGAAAACTTAGGATAATGTTCTGATGTTGCTGTTTCCCATGGATACCTACATAACTACACTCAAGAAATTTATATTGCCACAGAAAAGCCTTTAATTATGAACATTAATGAAGAAATGTAGTTTAAATGTGTTTTAGTGTATCTTTTTGTTGGTGTGAAACGGAAACAGGCAGCCTTTCTTACCTCCGGTTGATAACCAAGAAGAGCAAAGGGTTGTATACGAAACTAAATTTGGCGATCAAGCTCGGGATAAAAGATGCATGAATGTCCAAGAGTTTGCTTCCACCAATGGATAAAATAATTCCGTAAATGGCGTACGGAGACCAGCTGACCATAAAGGCGACTATCATCACAGCAACCATGAAAGAAACGTATTTGGACGTTTTTAACATTGATTTTTTATACCCATCCATTACAACCATGTTTAAGGTTGCGAAGTGTGTGTAGATCTTGTAGAGGTACACACAAGACACTGTAATTGGTATAAAAAGGGCCCCTGCATCCAAATATATAATGTAGACATTTTCTTTGGTGGTGGTTGCTTGCCACTTTGGAGTGCAAATTAGGTCGCCGGTTGTGTAAGTTATTTCACTCCAGCCAACGAGTGGAGGGAACATGAGAAGGGACGAGTAGATCCACACCCCCGCCAGTATCCATGAGTTCGAGTTCCGTCTTGGTGCCTCTTCGACAACTACTCTGTTTGCTTGCAGTCTTGTGAGGGTGTAGTAGATCTTGCCAACCGAGCAAGCGAGAGTTACAAGGCTAGCAATGGACGTCACCCCGACGATGAACCCAATAACTTGACAGCCGGTACTGCTAAGCACCGAACCATGGTTTAAAGCTGATCCAAAACTGAAAGGAAAACTAATCACTATTACAATGAGGTTGCAAGTAATCATATTGGTCAAATAAGGAGTGAGTTTTTTAGTCCGATTCTCTTTCCGTCGCAATGCCATCAGCCCGATAATTTGACTGCTCAAACCGATGATAAAGAAAATAGCGATAAAAACGCAGTATTTCGTGTAGCTCGCAGCACTTAGTTGTCCTGTACCTCCCATCTTCGTGCCAATGTCGTTCGTCAAGCTGTTGTAATTCTGAAATTGTGCAAGTACAGGGTCTTTTCAATTGTTAGTTTCTGTCCTACCTGAGATGAACACAAAACGGAAAGCGTGTAGCTGTACCAGTTTGTACGGAGCTTGCTTTGTTTAACCCGCTTGTTCAACCAACGGCGTTTTCTTTGGTTTTACGCTTAGGCTATATCGACTGGAATCTGCTATGCAAGTAAGAAAACTGTATCGCCCTCTTAGGTATACTTTTAATGTCTTTTTGGGTAAGATTGCTCTGCTAACACGAAAGCTATTGTGGTTCTGTCTCTCACTTACACTCAGGATGCATTTAAGGTACGATCGCTCTTTCATGATACCTTTGACTCTTGGCCAAAACCCAAACTCCTGTGCTGACGATTGACGCGAAAACTATAGTGATTCGGCCTCTTAATTACATTTGTAATGCATTTTCTGTACGATTGCTGTGATGACACAAAAATCGTAGTGGACCGGCCCCTTAATTACATATGGTATGCATCTAAGGTACGATTGCTGAGCTAACATGGAAACTATAGCGGTTCGGTCTCTTAATTACATTTGAAATACCATGGATGACAAATTACTCTTTAATTCTGACGCGAAATTCACATGTGAAATTACAAAATTTCCATGGCAACGGTTTCAAAATGGCGTCCAGATTTAAAAAGGTTAGCGAGGAAGAAGTGAAATGCGTTTCAAACTTACCACTTCAAGTTATGTGACCAAAAAAACTGTTGTCACACCACTCATTTAGCATAATCACAATAACTGGCCATCGTCAAGAACAAAGTGTTGGAGCTAATTTCCCATAATACCATTTGGTCATATCTTTATTATGTGTGTTTTGAAAATGGGTCAACCTTTCTTCAAAAGGGTGTATACTGATGTATACTAGACACGGCTATTACAGACAAGAATATTACAGGGAAATGTCTCTTATGGAACTATTAGTTTTGCGGGAAGGTTAAGGGGGTGGCAAAATTTATGGGGGGTGGATCACAAAGTTTTTTCTGCTCTGAAGGGGTATCACATTTTTTCGGCACTGTTAGTTTAAAAATTAAATATAAATAAATAGATCAAAACTTGTTCTTTCTTGCTTTGAGATAAAAACTTTCCGCACTCAACTTTCTCAGTTACTTTTTGTAGTATTAATAGCGAGTTAAATGCAGTGAAAGAGATTACGGATACTCTTTCTTAATAGTTCAGCTCTCAAAGTATGCAATAACATACCTTTCAAACTTGGGATAAGGAGTACAAAATAGATGATTTGAGTTTTTATCATTCTGATATCAGTGCTGATTACTGATTTCCTTTGAAACCTGCTTCGAGGAGTGAAATTCATGGTCTTTGACAATTGACAACGTTTAAAACATTTTTAGATGCCTGTCAAGGGCAGCAATCAAAACCTTCAAGATGTCAGGCTCTTTTAAGAGCGGCTGCCAGTAAATATCAAGAATCACGCGACAGTTGTCATTTTATCAATTTCCTTATATTTTGTCTGAAAGACCCCAATGGTGAACCAGTTTCAAATATAATATTTAAAAGTTCAGCCGATTTTTTGTTTTCGAGAAATCGAGAAAAATTAAAAATACCGTCTG
>JAOBRG010341625.1:0-10785 GCA_027574985.1 Umimayanthus nakama | reverse complement strand
TCGAAAGAAATCGTCGTTGCTTTCAGTTCCCACAGAAAGGAAACAGTGCCTAATTCAGTTTTACCAGCCTTACACGTGTGACTTCGCAAAATACCCGTTAGCACGTGGAACTCGGAGACCATCAACAAAACTTTTCTGCAAAGTTGTACAACGTTTGTTTTTCTGAAATAGTCTAACACTTGTCACAAAGTTACCTAAAGAACCCGCCAGTGGTTGTATAAAGATGTTCTGAGAGCCTGGGTACGAGACACGAACTGGCCAATCGGAATCATTCTAGGGATTTGGAGATGCAGTTCGAATTGAAATTTTCGTGATTTGTTCAGGTGTGGGAGTGTTCATTTATGAGGCTTCTTTTGTAGGAGGTTGGACTTATAAAAGCCTTGTTTTTGACCTGATTGCTGTCTCGCAACTGAAATGCGTTTCTAGAAAGACAGGGGAATGTTTTCAAAACTTGCAAACAGCTTGCAAAGAATTCCGATCCGACCAGATGGTCCAATCGTTTTACTGTATTGTACATAAAAATAGGTATTCTGGCACAATATTAAGTGGAGGTAAGCTTATCGCTTCCCCTTTCTTAATTATTTTTTTTATAAACTTCTCTTAATTGAATTTAGTACAAGAAAAACTAAACGTTTTATAGTCTATCTTAGCTGGTCTCCAACACAAAAATTGTTTCCAATAGGCCTCTTCACGGTTTTCGCCGCCATCTTGGCGGGTAGGCAGGGAGAAGTACTCTCTATATTCCGATGATAGGGATGATCAACGTATTTTTAGGGGTTGTAATGGGCGATTTAGTATTTTTAAGGGTTGTCTATGCAAAACCTATTAAAAATGTAAAACCGGTATTCTCAAGTTTATTGGTACTTTTTGGTTAATTTTTGACCAGGGGGTATGTTTTAGTGTGCGCAAATTTGATGGCTTGGTGTTTTCTAGGATTTCCGACGGTCGTCTCTTTCCGTTTTACCCCAGAGAACTCCCCCGGCTCAAAATAAGAGAGTTTGTTTGGAAGATCAGCGTCAAATATTTTTAATAACACTTTAGTTTCAAAACGTTATGAACTGAAATTTTTAATGTTACGAGAGAGGAACTGAATGGGAAAGCTTTAGGCATGTGGCCGCATGCGAAAGCGTCTAGTTACAATTTGAATTTTACCATACATTTGTTTGGATTTTTGTTCCGCTGGTGAAACAAGACGGATAGCAGAGAAATGTATGGAAACACTCTAAATTGTGACTAGGCGCATATGGCGACACGCCTGAAATTTTGGTTCCTCTTTCGTAGCATTAAAGTTTTCAGTTCATAACTTTTTTGAAACTACCTGTAGAGTATTATTAAGGATGTTTAATGCCGGATTCTCATAAAAACTCTCTTGTTTTGAGCTACTTTGCCTACAAGCCAACATTGCGGCAGCGAAAAAGCCTGTTATGCATCACTCAGAAGATTGACGTATGCATCCTGTAGACCTTAGCAGTACCGCAGAAGATCTTAAACCTACTTAAACTAGCTCAGTTGTGCTCCTTCAAAAAGCAAGTGAAAGAAAAATTTTGAAATTCATACCATCTTTAGTTAACTTTAAACCTGAGACTCATTTTTGCTTACTTTTATTTTCATTTTTTCTTTTTCATTTCTATTTGGTATTTTTTTTTCTTTTTCTAGTTGCCATACATCATCACAATGTACGTATTCAACTAAATAAGTTACTCAGCCTGTTTAGCTTTTTAGTTATTTTGCGCAACCTTTACCAATTTCTGTAATATTTTTATTATTGAAGTATCTTGTCAAAAATAATAATAAAATGCGACTTGTGGTATTGTGGTACTGTAGTAGCTGCCAAATGTTTCAACAATCTCTATTAAAGTTTAAAACACGCTACAAAATACATTACATTTACTGAGATACCAATCAGTCAATGGATTAGACAATAAGATTTAGCGTACAGTAGTAATTGTTAGTGTTGAAATTTTTTTCCAGTTTAATAGGCTTTATAGGAACTTTGGCATATGGTTGCTAAAATGTTTTCCATAATGATTTGTTTCCTAGGAGCTTTTGCTGACAGCAAAGCAAAGAAACAGGTAAGTTTTTCAGTTTTAATAGATTTACTCGAGTGAGTCATCTTCGGAAACCCGGCTGTCCTTTCGCTTTGCTCCCTTCTCCTGTTTTATCCCCTCCCCCCGTCTACCTAGGTTTCTGAGGATGCAGCCGAGCGAAAGCTAAACAGGGCTCGAGATTATAGTCACAAATTGTTCTTAAATATATAAGTCATTTTGTCAAACACTAAGGCATAAGGTTGATTTCGTTAAACATCCTCCGATTGGATCCTAAGATTTGGCAAGATTTGCAAGGTCGTTGATCCAGCTTTCAATTGAAAGTTGGTCACGTGATTTGCCGGTTGCCATGGTTACTCTACATCGAAATATAGACACAAACAAGCAAAATTCGAGCGGATCCAGAAGTGGTTCAGTCAATCCCTATTGTAAAACGGAAATATAATTTCTACCACACTTTTTTTGTGAAAAAAGAAAATTGTTGAACAACAAAAACAATAAGATAATGCAGGCTGACGTTTTCCCGAACCCTCTTTTATTAAACCTTGGATCCGCCGAGCAAAAAGAAACAAAAAATGTTTTTTGGGGGTGTTTCGGAGGACACTTTTCTTGCATGAAATTTTTGTCTACCTCTTTCCCCCCTGAATTTAGAAATGGCAAAGAGTAGATTGATAGACGCACAGCTGAAGCATGGATAATTTCTTTCAGAACAGTGAAGCTCTATTTTATAGTAAGCAAAAAACGCGATTTCTGTGAAAACCGTGCTGTTTTCGTAACTTGTAGTTTTTCTTCTGTAGTAGAGCCCAGTAGCTCCTCTAATGTTATTCCTGATCGTCACATTTACTTGCTTCCTTTTCCGTTTAGAAACATTTATGAAGCCTCTTTCTTGACGGTGACAGCTACTTTCCCTAGATTTACAGGTGATCGATGCGATATAGAAGCATGGCCGTGCGTCCAACAAGTTATAGATCAATGCAAGCTCCCGCCATAGAAAAAGCGCGCGAAAAACTGTCAGCTATGTCCTTTTGTGATTGTCATTCCTTTGAAAAATCAATACACATCGACAATTCATGCGCAACCTGTTCTATTGGAAACGCTTTTCCTGTAATTTTTGATCAAAATTGGTGCTGTGCGGTTTAGAAAAAGAAATCGGGTTACTCATGCGAGGATTTTTTTGTTTGTTCGCTTTTTCAGCCTCCGCCTCCCCCCTCGCATATTATAGTTCTCCTTCCCTACGAGGGAGAGACCTCACGCAGCGAAGAAGAGTAGACGTCTGTGGGGAGGCTATTGCGCTTTGTCATCAATCACTCCACTGTTTAACTTTATTTCATTCACTGCTGACTAATCGCTAGGATTACTGCAAAATTTATTGGGTATTATCGTTTTCCGCATTTACATTTTAGATAGTTTCATGCTTACGCATCTCGAATGTTAAACTTTGAAATAAGTTTACCGTACTCATTGTTAACAACCTTGCATGCCATCAGCACCACTCTTAAGCTCAAGCCAAACAGAGATAATAATTGCTGCAGTTCAGAGTGTGCGCAGGATTGGCACAGTTGATAAGATCTCTGACTGCCAACCAGGAGGTCCTGAGTTAAATCCCCGGCCCGGTCGAGGGTTGAACTATGGGCAACCTTCTCTCGCCAAACCGTCCGCGACAGGGACGTTATGCTGTTAGTATCGACTTTCTCTCGGGGGGGGGGGGGGACCTTATAGAGCCCACGCACTTGTCAATAGGAGTAGGCTAATGCCGGTGTCGTAGACTGTCACCTCTTCCCCTACATACTACTGTTATTAGCGTAAGCTTCTAAAGGAGCTAAACAAACAAGAAAAACTTTTTAACCAGCGTCTTCGGGCTACCAACGTGCATAGACTTGTGTTGACTTACTTCAAACACAAATATGAACGCAAGTCTGTCTTCATCGGCCAAACGAGATGCAGTTTGCCGAAAATTTGAATACACTTGCTTCTCCGATTGGCCAGCTCTACTACCCCCAAAACGCTTTGTGAATTCATGCCCGGGGATTTGATTGATGACCATATTTACGTAATTGGGTCCTGCCACTTCAGAACAATACTTTGGAATGTTTTAACATATTTATTAGGTATAATCATTAGGTCTTAATTAAACTCTTGTCAGTGTGTGTGCAATAGCCGTAGAGCGAGACGTATTAAATGATCTTATTGCGCCGTGATCGCGCTCTTAGTTACGTTTCGAAAACGAAACATATCAATATACAGATTGGATCCTTTTGGAACATGTGGAGTTCGTCTCAAGTGTGTTGGTTGTTTTCTGTGCACAGGCCGCCCCTGGTGGGCGCGATCCGACACATCATACGGACGAAAACACCGGACTGCCCAAGTTGACCATACTTCCTGATGGGGTAAGTGGCTTTAAGACTTTTAAAACTACACTTAAGCTGATACATGTAAGGAAAATGGCGTTGAAAGCGAGTTTTGGGCGTTCGGGTAATCCAACAATCTGGAGCAGATCTTTGGCTATAGTCAACAACGCAAACTATGCGCGGGAACTCTTGCACGACTTATGGTGGTGCATATTTGCTCAGGCAGAACTGCTGCAATGTTTTTACTTTCACTGTTGAAGAAGTTTATAAACAGCCTCAGAATATTTTCACATAATACGCTGACTTTCCGCCAGTTATAGATTTTAGTCTTTGTGTTCTTTTGGACTTTGCTTCGGTATGCGGTAGTTTTTGTGCACTCCAGTTTGTCGGAATGTGTGGGAAAGTTTAACAGAATATTTTCGACTTTGGTGTTTCGAAGCACTTTATCAGAATATAGTTAATTAATTCAAGCTGACGAACACTAGGTTTGCAAACTTTGTTACGTCAACTCATGCGTGTCTAACTCCCACTGGGGTGCTTTTGCATCGGAAATAGTTATAAATAATAAATACGAACTAAGAACTAATCTCTCCGGGGCTCATCTAGTTGATATGCAGCTTCACAAGGATTTAAGTTTAACAAAAAAGGGGAAAACAATCTGCTGTTTCTTCTTTAAGATGTGTCGATCTAGAAGCTTTACACACTTTTTAACGATCTTTGTTTCCTAAAGAATACTGCGCTAATTTTTTGGTCTTCCACGAACAATAAGATTTCAAAAACCCAAAGGCTCTAAATAATAAACTTGCACAATCTAATTTTGCGTAAATAGAGATTGTCTGTTTTACGTTTTAAGAGTGTGTCACTAATGTCAGTGTTGGTAAGATTTTTGACTCACAAAAAGCTCCATTTCAACTAAATAATAAGACCTTCTGCGGTTTTCGACTTTCGAGAAAACGCTTGTCTTTTTCAGTTTTGCATAGCAGCCGTGAAGCCCTTTTTGAGAATGTATTACGTCACATAATAAACTTATTGGAAAGTCAATACAGTCCCAAACACAATCATATGGACTTCTTAACTGCTCGTGACTTTGGCCTCTTTTCGAAAGGCCCCCGAAATCTCCTCAGTACTTGTTTTGTCTTGCATAACTCCGTCGATCATTTTCCCCATCGGCGGTGCTCACGTCTACAGAGCTTTCTGCAAGTTTTTCCTCCTTGCGTTACTTAAAGCTTATTAGTGACAAATTTCCAACACAGCCTCGCTCCTGTGCTTCCCTTACTTAACGAATGTTCGCTTTTTGTTTAAGAATAAATATATCGGCAAGCCCTGCATCTTGCAGCTAAGCATGTGAATATCTTACTACTTAGTACCGATGGTGATTTTATTGTCGGCCATGTACCGTAAACTTTGGGCTCTCACTTTTGGCAATCGATGCATGAACTATGATGAAGAGACGCTGTTATTAATTGCAAATTAACTGCGTCTGAGGCTTGGTTTGCTGTTTAAATTGCCCTAAAACGTGTAAAAATGGCATTGAAGGTTTCGTTAAATAAAGTTTAAGGGTAAGAGTTTAAGTATTTCAATATTCAACTGCATAGTGTTTTTCATTTTCAATAGTTTTCAAAGTAAATCGAAAAGCGTACAAACCAAATAATGTCAATCGTTATGTGTTTTGTTCTGCAAACAAAGTATGCAAAATTTAATAAAAAATTCAAATTTGGTTATAGGCTCAATGTAATTTATGGAGGGAGAAGAAGGAGAAATCGAGAAGGAAAGAAAAAATAGAAGAAGGGAACGAAAGCGAATTGATACCTCTTTGACTAGTTTTGAAAGGCTGCATCGAAATGATTATGATCCGAATGAAAATTACAGAGACAGTCATAATATGTGTTGGGGGTGGGGTGGATCGGGTAAATACCAAGACATCTATTTGATCTTGAGGGGAGTAGGGAGAGAAAATGAAAGAATAACTTGCGTGTAAACAGTTTTATTTCTTTGCCCATCAACCTTTGGCTGTATTTTCTACTTTTTTTTTTAGTTTTTTAGGTGTAGAAATGTCTTTTTTTCGCATCGCTCGATCCCGCAATAATCTTCTTTATAATTACAAATTCTTCCATTCCTCTCTCACGAAACGGAGTCAAATAGTTGTACGGCGCCGTCCGATTATCTGGCCCATTTGCTCTGTAGTGTCTTCTTGAGCAAAATATTGAAAGACAACCAGACCTACTGTTAGGTGTTTGACCGCAGTGTCGGGAAACTCCGTACCTGATGGACTGAACTATCCAACCACTTTTGTAAAGGGGTCTTTTTTCTTTAACTGAATAGCAACACTTTAAAGACGTTTGTTAGCTCTCTTTTATCTTTGTGTTACAGTTAGAGGTAGACTAAGATGTTAGAAACGTACCTTTACTTGGAGTTTTTGTTGCTATTAAGACTTGTATCTACGTTGGATATACTGCAACGATCGACTTTGTGCTCTGACAACTCGGCAGCACTTAAACTTATCCGTGGTAACTTCTAGATGAGTAACCTATACTACTGCGAAGTTCTTGATACTGATGTTACAATAGCAGACAAAGAATGCCGGCGGGTGTTGTTTTTTCACTTTCGCCCAATCAAAACTGTTTAGCCGAGTATAACATACTCAGTCTCAAAACAGGATGCAACAACGGGGCCGGGTGCGTGGTTCGGGGCTGTGAACCGGCTATTTTTGGCTGAAATTGCAGTTGAGCTCTTGGCAGAGATCGGAGTCAAACCGAGTGAGCGTCAAAACTACCACTCAATGTCTTGATCAATCCAGAAGTTTCTCCCACCAATGCAAGTGCACTCCCTACAAGTAGAAGACATTGGCAGTCTTTATATATCTCAGAGTTTTTCTCTCTCACACACACACATACGTTTTTTTTTGTAAGAAACTTGTTTATAAAAACGATGAGACCTGGGTTTGCTCAATTAATTAAAAAAGATATGGGCTGAATTAAAAACAACCTCAGACTCAGCCAAATTTTACCTGCCGGTTTTGATAAGAGAAGAACCAATATCCAGCAAATGACACGGAAACACATAGCATTATTTGTCATTTTGGATTCAAACGGTCTCAAAGAGTTGATCTTGTTTGGATCTTAACCGCACTGTAACTTTGCGGGGAACAAATGTAAGCGTCCTGATAACTTACTAAAGAAAATTTTTCAACAGTTGTTGCCTATTTCAAGCGTTTAATCAGTTTGTAAAAGCGGTTTTTCACAGCTGATGCATGAACAGGGCAGGTCACCAGTCTAATATAGCGCAATTTGTTGTCTGGTCTCAAAATAAATTGACTCACTAGCAACAGCTGTGCTTCACTTTTTGACCTTCAGTTGACATTGTTCGCTTCTATTTAGACTAATGGATGCTGCATAACAAGTTTTTGATCATTTCATTCGCCAACCTATCAAGCTACCGACATCCAACCACCCATTTCTCATTTATTTGTTTATTCATTTATTCATTCTTTCACTCACTTACTCCCTTTTTCACTCACTTACTAACTAATTAATTCATTCTTTCATTCATTTATCCAATAATGCATTCATTCATCGTTCTTTCCAACCATTCTTCATCCATAATCCATCATCTATCAATCCACTGATCTATTCATTCGTTCGTTTGTTCTTTCATTCTTTAATTCATTCATTCATTTGGTCATTCATTCATTCGTTCATTCGTTCATTCATTTATTCAGTCAGTCAATCAGTCACTCTCTTACTTACCTGCTCACCCATTCATTCATTCACACATTCGCTTGCTCACCTCTTGCTCACGCATGCATCTATCTGTTTTGAGGGGTTTTCATTATTTATTAGTGACTGGAGTGAAATAGCGAAATATCAAACACTTTTTTGCATGTTCCGCTTCAGGGAGATTGTGTGTAAAGGAAGCTCATGAAAGACGAGTGAAACAGAACTGTACCGCAAATTTTTAACTCGGATTGCAAGTATTTTTAAACTTTAAAAACTCAAAAATATCTGAGATATGCTATGTTAATGAATTAAATGTAAGGATGCATTCTTTATGTATACTACAGGGTGGAACAGAGGTTTTTAGGGGGGGTGTCAAATTTTTGGGGTCAAAAAAAGGGGGGGGTCTGAAAATGTTTTAGGTCTCCAGGGGGGTGATGCCAATATTTTTAAGATTCTGTCTAGCTTCTGTAATAGTTTTTATAAAAGTGAAAAGAAATTTTGCAGTAGCTTCAAGGATTGTAAGCAACGATGGTACCTCCCTCTCTATTACCTATTTGAAGTCCTCTTTTTCCATGAAGTGAGCCTACCTGTAGCAACATTTTTTGATGAAGTATTTAAGAGTATTTAAGGTAAACCATCTAAATGGGGACATTAAATGCAACCTTTTTCTAAGCAGTGCAACTTTATTAAATCATTGAATGCAAAATATGACAACGTAATTCAGTGAGGATTCAGACATTTCTAAAGAGAGGTGGTCAGTTTTCTGAAATATGAACAACAGATGTGCACTTCAGTGTTCCAAGCATTTTCTGTACACTGATTTCAGTTCGAAAGGGTGTCCCTAGTGCAAACCCTGCTAAATCTGCCACTTGTCATGACAGCAATAATTAAGTCAGGTAAAAACAGTCAACGATAGGACTATAAAATAAGAACCTAAGTATCATATCATAAAAAGTTGATCGAAGCAATCTCGATGTTCTTATTAACATGGCTCTTGCGAATTGAAATGTAAGTAGTGTACTAATACAGATATGTATTTATATTTTGATATTTATTGTGAGGGAGTACTCATTTTCCGAATTATTGCCGGGGGGTATCATAAAAATCTGTGGGGACCTTGGGAGGATGGCAAAAAATGAGCCGCTGGAAAAAATCCTCTGAACCCCCCCCCCCCTCCCTGTAGCAGACATAATGAATGCAGCCTAAGAGCTCTAAAGCCTAGTGATAAATCAGGAGGGAATTTCACTAAGTCTTTTCGAAGATACTGAAAACATGAGAGCAGAAATGATCGTTGAGTTCTATGAAGCCAGCTCAGTTTCATTTATTGGAAAAGAAGCTTGAGAAGTTGTTAGAAGAATATTGAGTTTAATTTCATGATGACCAGACTAGGGTAGAGAGTCACACAAAGTTTTTTTGGCACAACCGCAGAACTCTGTGCGTAAAATGAAAGCACAAAACAAATTTTTGTTGCATCGACACGATACCACGTTTTTAATGGAGACTGGACCTCGTGTACTCTTAGACAAAGAAGTTCTAAATCGAGAAGTTTCGCCTAACTCAAGGCCAAGTCCCGTATTAGTTAACCTTGTCTCCATGGCTTTTCTCGGTGCCATTTTGAAAAACAACCGGAAAGTCCTGGGGACGAGGTTGCATTTTATTGGCCTCCTTAGAAGTTTAAACTCCATATAAGGAAATACACGTCGGCAGGTTTTGGTCAACGATGAAGTAGAGCACGAGTTCAGCCATCTACAAGTTTTAAAACTTTTACGATACTTACTTTGTAACATCAAGGCAATAGGAATCATGACAGCTAGGCATCCTTCCTAGAAAGTTTCCAAGACAATAGCCTAAATACTCAGCGATCATGCTTCGTCGGTTTGAAACATGTTGTTCAAGTTCTTGGAAGAAGTTCAGCGTAAAGCTTTACTGTGACTGTAAGTACAACGTTTTCGTACAGACTCACTACATTACTAAGTGTAAATGACGCATTTTCGCTCCTCTTTGTTTTAATTTCTCTGATAAAGCATGTGCCTGAAAGGAGTTAAGTTCATAATTGGTAAGTTGTTCATGTTTTTTTCTATCTAAACTTTTTTGTTGTCATCCGAGCAAGCAAAACATTCATGCCAGGTTTAGCCTTATCCGGCAAAAATACTCTACAAGGGCGGCCATGTTGTAGTTATTTTAATAATTATTAAGGTAATTTGGACAACCTCAATGTCTATCTCCAGTCCCATCGGCTGTCTTCAACTTTTAACCTTTGAAATTCAGAGCAGTTTACACTTACTTAAAAATTGATCGAATGCAGAAAAAGTGGGTATAAACAGTTCCGTACTTTCTATTTCATAGCACACGTTTAAAAAAGATATTCCGCCTTTTCTTTAATACTTTGTCATGCTTTAGTCTTGTCTTTTGGAAGGATTCTGGACCATAAAGAGCATTTCTATTGAAGAAAGATGTAGTTTGTACAATTGTTTTTTTTTATTTGTCGATGGACACTGCGTCACTCCAAGTTCTTAAACTGATGGCCGCTGTAATAAGACCGTTACTAATCGTTGAGGTTTATTGTTATGTAAAATACGGAAGCATATATACAGGCGCAGCCGAAGAATAAATTGTAAAGAAACATGGAAAAAATAAGCAAAAAAAACACCAAAAAGCCTACTGTGATATGAGAAA
>JAOBRG010341614.1:0-14435 GCA_027574985.1 Umimayanthus nakama | reverse complement strand
CTGGGTGGGTGGGTTGGGTACAAACAGACACGACAATAGTTGGGTCAGTTGATCACAAAAAGACATGACACTGGGTGGGTGGGTTGGGTACAAACAGACACGACAATAGTTGGGTCAGTTGATCACAAAAAGACATGACACTGGGTGGGTGGGTTGGGTACAAACAGACACGACAATAGTTGGGTCAGTTGATCACAAAAAGACATGACACTGGGTGAGTGGGTTGGGTACAAACAGACACGACAACAGTTGGGTCAGTTGATCACAAAAAGACATGACACTGGGTGGGTGGGTCAAAAACAGACGTGCCACTACTTACAAAACTGAATTATGGTACGTTTCTGAGTAGATGAGAACTAATATTAGATAATCTATGATACATGAAATAAATCGTTCTTTGTTAATAATTGTTCGTCTTTTAGCAAATGAACACATCAGTTCCTTTCTTGTGTAGTTATTTCTATCATGATCGGATACCTTAAGGATGGCCCATTACTAACATGGCCCATTACAAAGATGAAAAAAAGGTTGCAGACACAAGTACGGATACAGAAACACAGATGTACACAAAGAGTTGCAGCAATGGACAGATACATAAGTACACAGAGATACAGCAATCGGTAAGTAAACGGGCTCGCACGTACAGAACACAGAACCAATCACACACACAGAAACAAATACAAACAAGACATACATAAGCATAAGCATGGACACAGACATACAGACGCTCAAACAGATGCAGAAATACACACACGCACAAGTAAGTACGGACATGGGCTGAGAGATGCAGACACAGGGTGCCACAAACACGACTATATGTCAAGGGTGCATGCAAGACCGGCGTATGCCACATACACAGAATGTACACAGCAAAAAGAAACAGATACAGGCAACAACTTACCATACACAGAAACACAAACACCCACAGCACAGAACAAAAACAAAAATACAACAACTACAGTACCATTGCTTCTTACTGTGTGCAAACTACAATGACAGGATAAAACAGACAGAAAACACGTCGGTGAATACCAATCAAGCTTATAAATTTGCAAAAAGCAAAATTTCATCTTCTGGTTTTTAAAAACACACACAATTTTCTTGTTTTGTTTTTCTGTGTTGACTGTGTAAAGTCAACTGCATTATTTTTTATCAAAAAGTTACAAAACGTTTACTTTAGCAAAAAACTTAGACTCGAAATTTGTCAGTGCTTGCCTCTTGCAAAACCTCACGCATGCGCAGTTGTCAAACCGACTTGTCCACGCAGAACAGTCTGGGAAACAAGTGATTGACTGATGCGCCATATATATCGTTTAAACATTTATCCAACACATGGGTTTTGTTTACCAACCTTGGTGTAGGGATTTTTGACTTCGTTGGACTGACACCTTTGCAGAAGTTTTCACTTCTCTCTCGAGGAGAAAATTGTGCAAACAATCTTTCTGGAGACTGTGTACGACTACCAGCTGAAAACAACAAGAAAAATAAATCAAAACGTCTTCACAACGGAAAACCTGCAGCCAGGACTGCCTATTATTAATGCCAACAATTCTTTTGACTTGTTTTTCAACTTCAGTTTCAAGTGCTTTAATACTACACTAAGTCAGCCTTCTTCGCTATACTAAGTCTGTAATATAAAAACGTAAAAGGCAGGTTTGTGGTTAGGATTCGTTGTTTCTATTCTCTAGTATAACGACGTGTCCATAAAACAAATGCAAGGTTTCTTATGTCTTTACTGGTGTTCTTCTGTTATTTAACTTGTATAGCTGAGACACAACAGTCTAATCAAAACCGTCAATCGTCAACAAGTGTGCCAGTTGATCAGCCATCAAGCTAGTTAATCAATCCATCATTCAATCAACCAATCAAACAACAAATCGATCAGTCAACAAATCCGTTAGTCACTCAGCCACTCAGAAGGCCTGTTCGAAAGTCAGTCAAACAGTAACGGATAATTCATGTCTTTGAAATTTTAGAGCCAGGTCAGTTTTCAGGAAAATTCTGACAATTTGCTTAATCACTGTCCACTCAACTTTAAGTGTTGCTACCCGTCTATTTTAAACTGCAACTGAATAAGCCACAAAAACACCGCTCTTTACTCTACAAAACAATCCGGCAATCTGTCACATACTCAGTAGATAGCTAATGGAGATCAAACCTTGCACGCAGGGAAGAAAGTCCCTGGGGTCTACCCCATATTCATTGACCAGTTCAGGGGCCGGTGTTTGGCTTGGATAACGGTCATAAGAGGATGAAAACTCTTACGTTACAGTCAACGGAAGTGACGTGAGAACCCTACTAACAACGCTTTGTTGTAGTTTTCAACATGTGTGATGAGTTTCAGGTAAGACATCAAAACTAAGATGGCAGCAAATCAGTGGGTCTCAATGATTCCAAAGTCATTTTTCCCTTTCAGTTCTTCACCGAGAGTTAGCAGCAGACAGTTAAAGTCTGCAATTTTTAAAATCTACAGCGAAATTTCTCTAAAAACGGTTATCGCGTCACTTAAAGTGTCATTTAATCACTCCTAACCGGTCCTTTGTACTGTGTGTCTCACTGACTTACGAAACTGTTCTGTCTGATAAACAAGAACCAATAACTCACGTTGGGAACACGTGCCACGGGACGGAACCTGGCTTCTACTCTGTCTGGGGGCTGGGGCCGTGCGGTTGGCGCTGTGATGAACGGAGGCTCGGACGGACTTGGAACGAGTGCAGGCCCGAGAGGCTGCCCGCTGGTCAATATTGCTCAGTGATCGACCCCATGAGGGCATGGGCGCTAGGAAGCCAGTGGCAGACCTGGACGCAATTGCGTGTCTTGTCTCTGTGGAAACGAGATGTACAGGTTAGTAAGGAGAACAGCACTTTAGACCTTCCGCAGCCATTTGCATTTGCACGTTTATGCATTTGTATATATCATACGGTTCACATAGTTATTTTTAAAAACCTTTCAATATTTACATTTATAAGCAGTTATATGGTCAAAGATACTCCGCGCCTTCTGATTGGTCCTTGAGCGGTCTGGATTTCTCGTAATGCCAACAGGCATTGTGGACTATTATTAATGACCTGCGTGCGCAGAACCGGATGTGCAAAGTAAAGAACTTCGATGTTGAAGTTTTAAAAAAATGCCATATAACAAAATTCTTATTAACCTTGAACGTTCGGTGTTGACGGGAATATCAAACTTCAGCCATGAAGGATCGACCTCGCTCGGTCAAATACGGCAAGGCCTAAGTATGATAATTCCCGTACAGACCACATTCTCGGTTAATAAGTATTGAAAGGTACAAATATTAAACACAAAAAACTAACACAAAGTAATGATAACGCTAGATTCGCTCACCGTCTCTGTGTGAACTTGCCGCTGACCCGTATGAACTGGATGCGCCAACGGTTTGTCTGGAGGGTCCAGATCGGCTGCAAAAAGAACATATTTACTATAAAATTAATAATGAATAAACCAACATGGGCTCTATTAGGTTCTACAAATCATGGGAAGTGAAACACGCTCATCAGGTTTTATGTCATCAATGATAATCATGGGTCTCCCGAGCTCGTCCATTAAGGAGTTTCTAATACTAAAAACTTTCGTAAAACTTTCTCCTAGTCTCCTTGTAATGTTATGTACGGCGTTGAACTGTAAAAGGCTGAGTGATATTTAACTGTTCAACGATTGAAGTACGAAAGAAATCGACATATTTTAGAACTTACAGTACTCTAGACGAGCATTTTACTACAAACGCCAACACGTCTTGCGATCTTTAAAATAGTTGGAATTACAACACTGGACAGCTTAACAAAACCCAGATCTATGCACATTTTTTAAGAATGAAAGCCGTTCTTAACTCATTTTATATTAAATTATTATTTAACTGTATTTATCAGTTATTATATTATTTTCCGGGAGTTGTCAAATAGGGCCAACCTCTCAACTTACCTTCAGGGTGCACTTTCCTTTTTTCTTCTTTTGTGCAATTATTTTACATTTTGAGAATAAATATGTCAGTCTGTCTGTATCTACGTATGAAAGCGTCGTTATTTTATGTTTTCTTTTTCCTGCTCTTTCTGAACCGCCCATTCTTAGTAACGCCCCACACAGCATAAATTCACTGCACATAAAGACCATACCGAATGACCAAGCACAAAACAAAACAAAGAGCTGAACTAGACTGCTAGTCTCTTTATGTAGCACCTCAAACCAGAACGCTGTTAGTATGTCACCCTTGGAATGGTTACGTAGTATAAGGCAGAGATTTATGAGTCGGCTAGTGACTGTGTTGTCATTAAAACATGCAATTGGCGACTCAAACGCTTTTAAGTTTATCCTTCAGTAAAAGCCATCGAGTCCAAACACGATTTCTTAAAATTTCGCAACAATTAAACATTTTGGCTATTTTAAGAACTTTTTTAAACCGATTTCAACAACAAAAAATAAAGGCAAATTAATTTTACAAGTTGTCACTAGCTTTATAGCGAGCTTGAATGAAAGAGTATGGGCCCTGGGACTAAATTACGGCTATTTTCCCTCCAGCTTGTCCGTGCGACAAGGTTCAAGCGAAGAAAATTGAAATCGACTAAATCGGGCCACACCCGCAAGGGTCAGCAAAAACGTGATCGAGAAAACGGCACGCAATGAATCAATCTGTTTGTGTTATTTATTTTTCTCTTTTTAAGGAACACGTAACAATTTTTAACACTTGGAACACATGTAAAACCGGCGAACTTGATAGGGAACAAATTTCCGTCAGTAGCAGAAAGCTACTTTAAATTCATCAAGCTGAAAGCAGAATAATTGAAACAAACTGAGAAAAACTTATGTGCAAGTCGTATAGCATAAAAATAAAATGGAAACCAAACTATACCACATCATAACCAAACCAAATAAGATAACAATTGATTCGAAAAGAAAAACAGTTCGATTGTATGATAAAATAGGTTATCGAAAAACTTCCTTCGAGTAAAAAGCTGAAACTGAAATTATTGAAACTGCAGACGTATCTTGCTTTTCATAAATAATTCAATGTCATTTAATTATCTTCCTTGCTAAAAAAAATCGAAAGCAGCAACAAATTAATAGTCCTTTTTGTCAGCTACGTTGAGCAGGATATTTGTTGGATATTGGTATTTGGTGGAAGCTAGAATCAACACGTCGGTAAAAAGCACAATAGTTGTTAATCAACTCAGTACGACTAATTATTTGGCAAAGTCCCTCCTCGCTTTGAACTCGTGTAAGGACGGCTACGGTTTAATTTAATACAATGTCACGGCGGAAATCTCGAAAAAATCTTACATGTAAGATTATTTATGACAAATGTGATGGTTCAAGCTTCTTGTGAAAAAATACAGATCTTTCTTTAATTTAGTGCACTTGCTGAGTTACAAATATTTCATCTCGTTCGTCTTCTGAAGCAAGTTAAATTCTATGATCGTATGATATTGTGCATGACTGAAAGAAAACTCGCTAGAATGCTACCGTTTATGTAAATCACATATTAAGATTATAATTGATCTTTTATTCTGACAAATCTTGCAGCAACTCATTCATTCCATGTTTATCAAACAAGAAAAATGCCCTGGTTATAAAAGGTGAACCCATTTCAATAAGGTATGCTCAAGTTTCGAACTGAATCCACACAGTTCAAGCCTAGGGCATTTTCCGATTGTCATTTACAAGGCTTCCGCTTAAATTACTCGCGATTTACAGAGTTTGCATCTTTATAAAATATTAACTGCGAGAATTTTTTCACGATTTGTTCAATAAAAATGGAATCAAACCAGGAGTTTTCATTCGTGCAAGAAAAATGTTGAATCACTTAAAATTTCTCAACATGAAATTGTGTGTCTGAGAAACAAATACTTCGTTTCAAAAGTGCATAAACATAAAAAAGGGTCAAAGGTTTAATCGCCAAACAAAATAAAAATAAACGAATGTTAATTCTGGCGTGCTTTAGCAACACCCGAAGAGGTTCCTTGGCCAATATCTTCAAACTGTCAACACGCGCTGTTACACGCAGATTTAATATTTATCACTCGATATTTCACACACCAGTGAGTCCAATATTGTTACAATGTACATTACTTGAATTATAAAACCGATGTTAAAACTAACTTAAAACGCAAGAATCAAAACAAAAATGGACCCAAAAATCAAATTGACAAGACAAGAATATGCTTTACCGATAATGAATTCTATTGAGAAATGCATAATTTGTTTCAAAATCCAGTGTTACAACACCTTGCAAAAAATCCATTTTTTTCACCCATTTTACCAAAAAAAAACAAATTTAAGTACCTCTCCAAACTTGATCTATATTTCCCGAAAAATACTCTAAATGATATGCGAGGAAAACAGTTTCATATGATATTCCTCTTGCATTATGGCAGATGTAAATTTGAAGAAGTGACGATATCAAACGATTTCACTTTTAAAATGCATTGCATTGTTATGCTGAGACGACAAAGCTTTCCTGCATATCAATACTCGAGCGTTCTCGACAAGCGTGCACACTCTAACTAGAATCCACGCGGCCTTATACAGCATGTTCACTATCATTTAAACCACATAGGCAGGAATTAAACAAAATCAAACTACATTTCAATGGTAGAAGAAACCCACAATAAAAAACGAAAGTAGTAACGAACAATTAATATATGCCACTTATCTCCACATGGAAATTCGAAATGGTTTTGTCTGACATGAATGCAAGATGGAGTTCCACCCTTTTTTCTAGTTCTTTTTCTAGCATCGTGTATACATTACCTTGATAATCCATCGTCGCTTCGTGCACTTGATGTTCGCGATCGCGTCGATGCGGATTTCGTTGGTTTGACGGCTGAAAACCTCGACGAGCTTGAGCTCTTCAGTGGGCCAACATTGGAAAGATTGCGATCATTTTCTAGCTGTTTTTGTTTGGAGCTGTCCAAAGACTTCAGTAAACTGGAAAATAATGGAACAACTTTCAATGTATCGTTTCTCACAGCGGTAGCTCAACGAAGAAAAAAGTTATAAATAATTACTTATAGTAATACAGCCACGCAGGTGAGTCAACCATTTCACCATTCGCTTTCACGATGATTATATACAGACACTTTGTCGAGCTTAACAGTTTTCTGAAACTCTGAAACGAAAGCCATCTTTCCTACTGGCCACTATCTACTCTTATGCATTTTAAGTGGAGAGCACTTTCGCAATAAATGTACTCCTGAAAAGGAGATGTATTCACATACGACTAGTGTTTTTCCCCGCTAATCTGATATGGTCATGTGTTTCCCGCAAAGAATGAATATTAATGAACGTTATTAATTAGAAGACGTACAAATAATTTATAATTTAGCTCTAACACGAGGAAGAAAGAAATTAATGTCAAACCTGTCAGCTTTATCGCGATAGTGTTCAGCAAAGCGCCAGAACGCCCTGTGTTGGAAGAAAAAATCAAAACATTATTTGAATAATCTAATTCCAATACGTGTTAACATAACAATGCTACGGCAAGAGGCCAAAGTGAGCTTAATTAGTGGTGTTAAGAGAGTGTAAATATATTCATTCTCACAATACTGTTCTGAGATTATTACATTCCAAAGAACGCATAATGACAATACCTCATTCCTACCGTAAATATACAAATCCAGTTGCTTTTAATGGCTTTTTATTTCCTAATTTTTTGTACTTTATAGTTGGAAAACGTCAAACTTGTTTTGTATTACCCAGCCCAAATTCAGTAAAACAGTTGCAGTGCATATTTCGTATAACATGAAAAGGGTTTTGAAACTTCAAAAACAATTAAGGCGAAGTTGTAAAAAGGATTATCGAGTCCGCTCAAAGGAATCAGTCAAATTTACACCAACGCGGATCTATTTTAGTAGTATTCGAGCTCCACTGGCGACTTGTTTGGGTGCAATCCAAAGTGCCACATAACAACTGACTGCGAACTGACAGACAAGAGGTGAAGGTTTCACAGCCCGATGCAAACTCAGCCTTTGTACCAACTAAACATCACTGTAACAGTAGCTTCACACACGCTAGACTGTTTTCCGAAATGTAGCCCAAGTCTATAAAGTAAACACTCTTGATCGATTTTAACCCCCTAGAAGAGAAAAGCCGACTTAGGTCAAGGGCGAAAGATCTTAATTGGTTTGCTCTTGTGTTTCCAACGGGACTACCCACTTTGTTAAACTTCCTGCCTGCCTTTTTTCTCTGTCGGTCTTACTGCCCCTGTCAACCTTACCGCCCATCGCCTTAACTCTCAACATGCTCGTGTTTACATTCACCCCGTTACCAAGCCAGAAAACCTGGTCGGCGCAGCACTCTTTAGTGGCAAGTACAGTTTTAAAAATCCAGCCCAAGTCAAGAACGGCGGTGTTATTTGTGTAAGCATTCAAGACCTAACTAAAATTTTTCGCGTCATCCCTTCGTCATAGCGTAAAGCTTAACACGCACTGACGCAAAAAAGCTTAACCCCCTTCAAACTGATTTTTAAAAATGAAGACGGATCCGCGAAAAGACAAGGCACAAATACAAAGTTCACACCTGATAACAAACCTCGGCTTTACCAGATATCATTTTTAACAGAAATATTTTTTTTTCTACACAGTCAAGTTTTCGAAAATTATTCATCCGAAAAAGAATGTTCATAACATTTACCTCTTAAATTTCTTGCAAGTTAGGTATATAGGCGTTACCACTGCAGTGCGACGTATATCAATGACACACAACAAACTAAAACTGGAACCGAGTGTGTCTTAGTTCTCACTCGTGCAGTGGTTGTTTTTATAGTTGGCACTATAGAGCACACGCCCGATTAAGAGAAGAAGCTGCGGTGTTATTAACTCCATCATTACAAACTTTACGAGCTTTTCAAGGTCACCCTCAGACTCCACACAACCCCTTATCTACTGCCTTTGCTTTATACACGTTTTCTCACCTTCTGGCTGCAGCCCTCGCCTCTGCGTCAGCATCCGACAGCATTTTAGTGATACTTTGTTCAATTTCATGCACGTGCCTGCGGGGAAACACACAACAGTTTAAGCCTTCAGTTAGTGTTTAGGGATCTCTGATTGAAAAATTGGACAGATATAATTGCAAACCTGTACACCGGTTAACCTCATCTATATGCCACCTTCGCCACCTCATCTATAAACGTTAACAGAAACGCTTACCCCTTTATAGTTGACGTTGACCAGAACTGAAGAAAAAGATCCATATACTCCGCCATTCGCCTGTGGAATGAGAACAATACCCACTATTCTAAATCACCAAATATTTAATGTACACGCACTCCGGCAGTGGCACGATCAAAATTGAACAGAAGTTAAACAAAAATACGAAAAACGAACATACAGGCAGACAGAGAGAGAGAGAAGCAGGCAGACGGACAGATGGTCTGACAAACCAAATCAAGACAATATCCTACAAGTAAGACACAACATCAGGGAGAGAATACAAAGTTGAACAGAATAAATAGTTAGCTGCTATTCAAAAAGACGAGGCGATCTTCATAGATTTGTAGGGTCGGGGAAATAGGTAGTGCTGTTTTTTAGGTATATATTGTTGTGGTGCCTTACGGTTTTGATGTAAATAAACTATGATGGTGTCAACAAACGGAAAGGAATAAGGAGCGGGAGTGGGATTGGAGGAAACAGCGACTAGGGGGGGGGGGGAGGGGAAGGACAGATATAACAGAAAAAACGAGCAGAGGAATAAAGAGGGGACTATTTTTTATCCTCCACCCAATCCCATCTTCCCTTCTGGGTTTTCAAGCCTACAGACAAAATGAAAACGCAGACAGCCATTCAAACACTAACGGTAGAACAGATACCAAGATACTTAATTAAGTAGCGGAAGCAAGGAATGAGTAAATACTGAGAGCTGCTACGGCTATACGCGTCAGCGCACTCACCTGCGAATGATGCTGGATTTGGATGTGAAGTTATGTGTGATGATGGGGATGAGCCGATGGGCGTGCGTGTTCTGGAGAACAAGACAAAACTGGTCAGCCTCGTACAATAGCACTACCATTGTACTGTAGTGTGTTAAACATGACGACAATTAAGACAGGTTCCAAACACAAACTGAAAACTCTAAACAGTCGTTATGCAGAAAAAAAGTTCGTAACCATCCGTCTACCTAGCACATGAACCCCGGCTCATGCCGAGCTCTCAGGTATCAAATCTTATGCAACTCTTGTACTTGCTTGTCCAACCCTTAATAGGTATACACGTTTGTGTTACGGGTGTGCCCAAGGTGTTTGTGAAGTAAGTTTCCCATGCAACACTTCGACTCTTCAAAGCAGCAACGAAACATTGCTAAGTAAATTGCTCGAACAGCAGAATGGTTATTCTAAGAACCAAATCGGCTTGCTCGATGCAACAGAGTTCGTAATGCTCCACCGCCGTCAGAGTTGCATAGCAAATTGCAAGAAAAATTGGCTCGTGTAGCATGGCCTTTATTGCCTGTATCTATCTGTAAGTGGATTTTTACTGCATGCATAATATCCAATTGATTGTTACACCGTTTTTTACTCACCTTCAAGATAGTTCTAATACAGGCATCTCCACAAGTTGCCATAATCTTTAAAGAAAACAAACATTATTTCAAAAAAAGATTTTGGAAAACTAGCTGTCTGCTTGATGTATCTTTTGAGCGAAGTGCACATACAATGATACAAAAACGGGCAAACAACAGTCAAACAAGAGACAGGCAGTTGAAATACAAGGTAGCGACGCTTGAACTGGATAACAAGCTAGTCTTCCTGTGAGAGCATCCATCAACTAGTAATAACAACAACAACAACAACAATAATAATAATAATAATAATAATAATAATAAATAATAGTAATAACGATAATAATAAAAACAATAATAATAATAATAATAATACTGAATAACATTTTTCTGGTGCATTATGCAAAGAACACGCACTCCATCAGTAGCAAACCAGACAAATAATGCATCCTTGTTTAGTACAACAATAGATCACAAGCCAGCCCCAAATACCAATAACCAAACGTTTTGTCGATAAACGAACCTTTGCACTGTTTGGGATCAAATTTACGAGAGTAGGAAAAACTGCTTCTGCCGAGTGGTCAAACTGGTTCTTTAGTCTCGTGGAGAGAAACCTGTAACCGGAGAAAAATACTGACATTAACGTATCATCAAAACTCATCACTACAACTACTTCTCAAAAACGAAATGATTTCTGATCAATAAAAAATGCAACATATCTTTGAAACTAACAAGGGCAATTCGGTATTGATACTTCAGACCGTTATCGTCAGGTTAACATCTAGCACACTGGAACGCCTCTCTGATTCAAAGTAAAACATTTTTCTTTTTCCATCATTAAATTTGGTGAATGTTTAACCGTGACCACTCGAACTACTTCCGTGAGGCTAGAGTTGACACTTGGCACTAGCCCGCCAAACCACGCGACAATCAGTCATGGCTTGTATACCGTGTTAACGTTGTGTGACAATCAATTCCACTGGTTAGCAACTTCACTTCTTGCTCTTTCTTGCAAGGAACGTGACCTTAAGATCCTTTCAAAAGTAAATGCACCAAGAGAATCTATTCCATCCGCAATTTATTTAAACGGCGTAGCCTATTTCAGAAACTTTTTAAATGTAATCTCTTTTTTTTTTCGTTATACACCTGCTCTAGTTAAAGCAAGATGGGAAATGTTCTGTGCTTGATCGTAATCTAAGTAAGAGCGTAAGCGAGTACACATGCAATATCGATTTTGCTCATCTTTTTATTCATTTTTGGTGCGGTGTTTTCGGCTAATGGAGCAAATCTCTGTAATTTTGTGACGTAACCCTATAAAACTATATATCACAGAAGAGCTTATGTTAAAATTCACTAAATCGCTGTTTAATTAACATTTGGTAATTTCAAAAAAATAAACAAGGAGAACGAATGCCTTGTTTTCCGACCTCTGTTTTCATTTTCCGGAGTTCCAAGTTGGACGTGTCGCGTTTTATGGCACCAATTAATACAATACAAAATTGACACTTTTCGTAGTCCAAAACCGTGTCAGCGTTTTTTGAAAGACTGCTTTGTTAAACGTTTATGTTTTTAAGCCAAAACCTCGTTATCAAAAGCGGCAGTATTTAATCGTGATAACTTTAAAAGTTTTCTTAAATATTGTAAAAAGGACGACACAGTTTTGAACTTCAGCTATTTAGCTATACAACTGACAAATTTTAAACCAGTGGATGAAAAATTGCCCGAGCTGGAACCTCGAGAGTATCAAAGTTTCGACATAAAAATAGTCAGTCTCGGGCAAAAACACTTCGGCGCCACTCAAGGCCACTTCCAATTCACAAAGTATAAGGAATGTGCATATTTGAAAAAGACTGAAGTGGTTTGATGACTTTTGAACTAGTTGACCAAACCTAACAGTAAAGACAGAACTTACGCAATCGTTATACATGCTTCTCGCACCACCGTTGACCTGAGGTCTTTCGCCTGTGGATAGAAGAATTAAAGTCTGAGTTCGAGTCATTCGAAACACTGTACGATCGTTTGACAAATTCTAAATCCACGCTATCTTAAAAATGTACATAAAGGAAAGTTTTATGACTTCCAATGCATATACCGTATTTCCTCGAATAAACGCCGCCCTCGAACAAACGCCGCACCCTGTAAGTTTCAAGTTTGAAAAACACAGACAAAAAATCCACACCATCGAAATTATCTGATTTCTTACGCGTTTACAAGTGCAACAAGTTGTAGTTTTAAAACTATAAAGCTTGATCGGTGCAGGCAGACAAAGAATTATATCTTTCTCTTTTTAAAGGAAAATTAGGTAGGTTGTTTAAAAAAACTTGAGTATTTTAAATAAACGCCGCCCTAGAATAAACGCTGCCCTCGGTTAAACGCCGAACTAGGATCACGAAAAATTCAATAAACGCCGCACTCAGATCATGAAAAATTCAATAAACGCCGCGATGTTTACTCGAGGAAATACGGTAACATAACTTTCGTGTTTAGGGAGAGACTGCATAATTGGTATGTTATTCTGACGTGGTACTTCACATCACTCAAAGCATCACCAATTCTGTGATGACGTCTTAACAAGCTGTACAAAACGTAAAGAAACACCTTGTTTAAACACAAGATTAACATTCTCTGGCTGTTCACTGTGGCATGGTTAAAGTTTAAAAAATAATAACAAAAATAATAATAATAACAACAATAATAATAATAATAACAATAATAATAATAACAACAATAACAATACTATTATACTACTACTACCGCTACTAATAATAATAATAAAAACAACAACAATAATAATAATAATAATAATAAAAATACAAACAGAGCATAAAATATTTTGAGAGGAAGTCCAAATTATCAATCTCAATGCCTACAATCTTACTGCAATAAAAAGAGCAACTATGAGAGAATGCTTTCTGATAATGTGACTAAAGCTACTGCAAATGATACTTCAGACTGTACTGGCTGCCAAAAGCCAAGATTCGCTGACGTGCACGTAAACAAGACAAAGCACTAACCGAGAGTTTGAACGCTCCCTCCATCAGCCTTAACTGGGTCGAAAAATTATCGTATTCCATGGCACCAGCAATCACCAAACTACGCACTTTCTTCACCTAATAAAATAATGCAAACAGAGCTCAACTGATGTCACACATTACACATATCAATCAAAACAGACATTGCTCAGCCGATCAACACTTACCGCTGCCATTCGTTTTTCCCAGTCATTGTTGGAGTCCGACAAGGTCGTCTGGATCTGGGTCATCTCATCGGAAAGCTCCTTCCCGGAGAATATCTACAGCAGCACAGGAAAACAACATGACCAGAAAGTGTCAAACGGTGAAAAGCTGTCAAGTTAAATAGAACTCTGGAAGTTCACCCGATCGCTTTAAAAAGCTTATGTCAAACCAATTACTGGTTCGAGCAACCGTGTAGAGCAGGAGAGAGAAATCTACTGAAACAATGTGATAACACAAAGCTTGTGTTCTTATAACATTGGTTGGGATACAATTAAAACTTTGTAATTTTAAATTGTGACACCGTTTCAGAAAAAACAAAAAATAACTATTTTTGAAATCAATGTAAAATGAAAGTGGTTTTAAAACCAGTTGGTCCAGAATGACTTATGTAGGATCACAGACGAAAGCAACCAATTTCTGTGTATTCAGACAGATATTGAAGGTGATCTAAGCGAAGGATTGCTGCGACACCTACCCTCGCCTCTGGAGTTTCTTCAAAGGCCTGCGCAAAGTCAGTCTCATCTACGGCGCCGGTGGCTGCCGCTCCTGCACAGAATAAATGTATTCAACAACACAGCAATAAACTGTTCAGGGGAGGATATTGGAGGGTAAAAGAAATTGTCCATGATATCCTGCATTTAGTAATCTGACTTGTTATTAATATCATGGGGTGGGGGGGGGGGGGGGGTTGGGGGG
>JAOBRG010341603.1:0-14435 GCA_027574985.1 Umimayanthus nakama | reverse complement strand
CTCTTTCCCACATGCTGTTTTGTGTAAAGTAACATCCCCCCAGCACATGTCACGATGTTCTTGGCATCCACGGAGGCAAAAGTGAAGACTGTTGTTTAACTAGAGCGTGTCTAGAAGTGCTTCGGGACTGCAAGTACCGAGTATTAAGACCTTGTCGTACAATGTTTTCAGTTCGTTGTCTGTCAGAGCTACCTACGCCTTCGGCCTATTTCCCTTTCTGTTTTTTATTTCGATTAAAGAACTTTACTGGCTTTGTCAAGACGGCGTCGTTCATTAGGCTAGAGGGATAGTTTTTTTTTCTTCAGATTTCGCGCAAAACTGGCCATTAAACTTCGGAGTGAGGTCGGCTCGTAATCCTCGCCCACTTCCTGCGAACGGAGATTATGAACTGACAAATCAATTCATTTATGGTATGTTCTACCTCAGGAATTTGCTCAATTTTCCTTCCTTCGTTCTTTAGTGCAAAAACTCTGAAGCAATTGAACATCTCGAACTATTTTATGACGAGTCTTTTTGTTTTCATGTTCTAAAATGAACTCTTCAGCAGAACAAACAGAATCGTTAAAGTTTCCTTCGGCAATATTTCTGATTTCAGAAAAATCGCGAAGAGTGTCGAGTGATGACGCGTACTCTGATACGTTTATTTGCCACCAGTGAAACTTCATCGTTCGCTCTGCCGAGTGGACGAACGATGTTTTCTCAATAGTGAAAAGTTATCGTTTCCACTTCTGATTCGTTATTTGAAATTCAGTATCACTTTTGTTCATTGAGCTTCACGTGAGTAAATTTCAGTACTTATAAAATAAAACAAATTATTCTAACGCTCTGTAGAAAACCATTCGTTCATGTTTTCTAACTATATATGTCAACGAACAAAGTGCTATAACAGGAATGACAAAGCCGGTTTTTTTAAATCGTTCGGAAAACAACTTTATACAAAATCCCTGCAATGGCTAGCGAACGTAGTTATACTCTAGAAGCACTTTAAGCTCCACCTGTCCCAGCGTGTTCAACTTTTCAGCCAAGTGGAAAGCGTTTTGATGTTTTTTAACAATCAGCAAAACACAGAAACGACAAAATAACACCGTGTGTCATCTATAAATATGCAATGGCCGTCAAACCTTTAATTGTGATAAAAGTAAATATATTTTTCAATACTGGCAATTCCAGGAAACCTCATTGATGTAAGTAACAATATAGACTTAAACCAACTAACACACTACCAGAATACAAACGAAAGGCTTTCAGTGAATCAATACGGAAACAGTAAAAATTAATTATTTGGTGTTCAGTAAAGCATTGTACTGCTCATGCGTTTGGTCGAGGACATCAGAAAAAATACACGCAAATAGCTGCCTGGATAATATATGGAACAAAGAGTTACGAACACATCACACCCGTGCTGAAGGACCTGTACTGTTGTGGTTGCCGTTGAGATTGCAAAATTGCTTGTGGGATGGCGTCCTTGTCTTCAATTGTATAAAGGGCTATCCCCTCGTGTACCTTACTGAAAACTTTGTCACAAGAGAAGGAAATTTAAGACAAGAATTCACACAAAACAAGTATTCCACGTTATAAAACTGCCATCAATCAATAGACATTCCGCTACCGGGCAACAGAGCTGTGGAACAGTCTCGAAAGATCAGCCAAAAATTGCAATAATCACGAGCAGTTGAAAAACCAACTAAAAAAAGAAAGTAATAGCAGATTTTTAGCCTCCTATTAAAGTTAAATACATAACTTTCCCTCGCATCTGTCAATAAATCTAACGTGCTTATTTTTAAATTACCCCCTTTAAGTTGCTTAGGCCTTATACCCATCAGTGATTGTATGTACTTCTTTTTTATAACCACTTTAATTAGACTGCGAGCTGTCCCTTTATTTCGCTGTTTCCGGTCAGGGAATGAAAGATTCCTCAGTTGGCGTAATGCAGATGGAGGAGTGGGGCTAGAGCAGAAATAAAGGGACTGCAGTCGTTTCATAGCAGTTTTAAATCCTAGTCGCCACAGTGACTAGAAGTTCCCATTGGTCGGTTGGCGAAACATCTGTCAATCTGTCAATCTCGTAGACTAAGAGCCATCTCTTCCTTTTCCTCAGACCAGTATATCAGTAAAAAATGAGCGACTAAGCCGCGAGCGAGCAATTGGAACTTCTAGTCTCTGTGGCGACTAGGAATTAAAACTACTATGAAACGACTGCAGTCCCTTTATTTTTGATCTAGCCCCACTCTCCCATCCGCGTTACGCCACACGGCCAAACCGAGTAACCCTCCATTCCCGGCCCAGAAACAGCGAAATAAAGGGACTGCTCGCAGTCTACACTTTAATTTGCTCTACATTTTATGTGTGTTCCAACTTGATCACTGAAAAGCCCCACTTGGGGATGTTTAATAAAGTATCTTATTGTATCACCACTTTAAACGTGTCTTTTTATTATTGACTTTACCGTCATATTCTCCGCTTTAGCTTGTCTACGCATATTATTTCTCAGCACAAAAGTGTGCGTTGATTGCATGTTTTTCAAGTTGTTGTCGTGCTGATCGCTTGAAGAATGTACATTACAAGTCATTTTATCAACCAAGCGTCGTATTTGTTCAAAAGAGTTGCAAAATCTGTCAAAATTTCGTGTATAACTTGTGAAAAACCCCCTTCAATGAATGAATGAATGAACTAACAAACCCACCAGTGCAAGTACGCTCAAGTTTTTGATTGCGATCAAATCAAACTTCGAGCAAAAGAGCTCGATAATTCAACTAAATATGTTGATAAATTGTCGCTTAAGTGTCTTCCATCGTGTCTAATTACTCAAGCTCAAAACGGAAAAGTCCTAGTTAAATAAGGTAAAGATGCCAAGAAATGTTTGTCACCCACACATACATTACAGTTGAAATTGTAAACATGGCCACTACTAACTGCGGCACTAGCCGGGATGTTGAGAGGCTGAAGAGGTTCAACTAAGTTATCGCTGCTCGTTTTCATCTCTGAAGTCATGAGCTTCAACACTTTGTTCTTGAAGATGGCCAGTTTTTTTTTATTATGTTAAATGAGTTGAATGGCAGCTTTTTTAAATCTGGAAGTCTTTTTGAAGCGGTTGTCATGGCAGTTTTGTAGTTTTAAATTAAGAATGAAATTTCGCGTCAAAAGTAAAGAGTAATTTGTCGCCCATGGTATTATAACTTGAAATGAGTCATTCTTGTGTTGATGTGCCATAAACATGGAGATAAGATGAAATAAAGTAAGACATCCTTATTTGAACATGGAAAACACTTCATTCGGGTAAAAAAAACACTATTATCAACGTGGGCCCTGTTTATATAAAATATGAAAGTCTGCGTTACTAATATACGAAGGCAATGGAAATTTAAAATTGTTACATTATTACAAATCTAAAAATTACTAATGTTAAAAAGATGTGAAATTGAACATACCAAACCTATTAATAAGGGTTATTATCAACAGTATATCCATTACAGTAAAGAGATTTCTTGGCGTTCCAAGTTACTCGTGGCACCTTTAGTTTGTTACTTTTGTCTTCTTCCAATAAACATTTTTTTCTGAAGGCATTCCTGAACTAAGTTAAAAAGATGTTCTTCCCGCCTCTCAGTCACCGGTTGCCATTCAACTTCTTTATTGTCCTGAGAGGGCATGACAAGTTGCGCTGCTTTTTTTGGAGTCTTTCTAGGTATGTGCTATCCCTTTTGTTACGCTGAGACCATACCGTGTAACAAAAGTCATACACAGCCAGGATATGTGCCTTGTAGTTGGTATTTGGTGCATGACTCCTAGGGTGTTTATGAAGGCACCCCAGCGTAACAGCCTTTGAAGAGACATATGTTGTCTGCTCTCTCCAGGACAGTGTTTCGTCGAATATTAGACCAAGGTATTTCAATTCATTCGCATGTACAAGTTGAAGGTTCTATTCCTCATTTGAAAATCTTGATCCGTCGCTAATTTTTGACTCGAACCGAAAAGGATCACTTCAGTTTTCTATTTGTTTAGACCAAAGTGATTTTACGTTATCCAGTTGTTAACATGAACAAGATCATGGTTTAGTTTACGTTGGCACGTTCCAAGCTGAGCAGAATAGAACAGCCTCGTCAGCGTAGAGAAAGAGATTGCAACCAACTATAGGATCCAGAAGATTGTTGATAAACGAAGTGCCAAGTATAACCCTTGAGAGAACCAATTGTCTTCGCAACATCTCGCGGAAAGTTAATTTGAACCTTGTCTTTTACTATCTTCTCGATCCTTTCCTAGAAAACGAGCTTCAAATGCTGCTCGATTGCATTGTTATATGGCAAGAGCTCGGCCCCTTATCTGACATGAAAACTACCGCTGCGGAGGTATATGGAATTCTACCTACCCTATACTTTAACAAAGCAACAGGTCCTGACTGTATTCCCGCCGACTACTTAAGATTTGCTCCCCCAGCATTTGTTCATCTCTGTCTTCGCTGTTCAACAAAAGTTTTCCGTCGGTAAACTGCCTTGTGAATGAAAGTTGTTGATTATCATGCCCATACCTAAGGGTTGTGCCCCGGGTCACGCGTCAAATTGCAGGCCTGTTTCAATCCTACCGCTTGTTTCTAAAGTGCTTGAGAGATGTTTATACAACGAACCATATTCCTTTTAGTGGACCAACTACATGAGCTACAATACATCACAACTTCTGAATATTCTCCACGAAATTGGAAATATGCTGGAAGATACCAGGTAGAAACTGTTTGTTTTGACTTTGCCAAGGCAATTTTAAGCTGCAGCATATGGGAATTGATGGAAAACTGCTCCGGTGTTTCAGAGATTGTCTATCTGGTCGTTACCAAAGGATAGCTGTTCTTGGTGAAACCTCGCAGTCTCTTTCAGCCTTGTCAGGGTTCCGTCAGGGATCATTTCCTGGACCCCTATAATTTTCAGTTTATGTAAACGACCTCCCTACCTGCGTTTCGAGTACGTCATCCGTTGCAATGTTTGCAGACGACAGTAAACGCTACCACTGCATAAAAAGTATCGATGACGCAGAAGCTTTACAGTCAGACCTTAATAAAATAGGGATATGGTGCAAAAACTAGCAGATGAACTTAAATGAGGGAAAATGATTTTTTTTCGAGTAACAAGAAGTACTATACAAACACTTTAACAAAACCGCCTGCACGGACACGAACTGAAGTCAGCCAACAAACAAAGGGACCTAGGCGTAATTGTCACCGCAAACTTGTGAAAGATGTCTTAGGTAAAGCAAACAGGATGTTCGGGTATGTGAAGAGTGTGAGCCTTGACAAGAGGGACTCCCAATCCACGAAAGATCTTATACCTGGCTCTGGCAAGAAGTGAGCGCGGCTTAGACTATTGGTGATATCCTATAGCTGGAGCGAATTCAGCGTCGCACCACATAGTTCTTTTTGTCCCTTCCCTTCCGCACGGAAGTAACTTAAGTGCAACGACTCCGCAGGCTAAACTTAGTTCCACTCACTTACTGGCATGATTATCTAGATCATGTTCCTGTTCAAGCGTACAACTAAAAACTCTGACATCAACTTTGAAGTCAAGATCCCAACCCGTACCACTAGACGCACTTTCTCCAACAAAAGGCTTATGAATTCTTCTGACAGGATACTCTGTATCTTGAAAAAAATGCCGGTTGCGCATGAATTCTTTCAGATAGTTTTGAGCGCCTACAAAGTTGGTGCCACAATCAGTATAGCAGGTGTTGGGGTGACCACGTAAACAGGCATATCTTTTAAATGCCATTAGAAAGGTGTCTGAGGACTTGTCGTTCACCAACTCCAAATGTATTGCTCGAGTTGTAATACATGTGAAGATAACTACTTGTGCTTCTTGAAGGGTCAGCTTGTTCAGTCTAATATGACTGGACCGAACTTAGTCCATTGCTGTGTTTGAGAACGGTGGAAGCCCGGCTGCTGCACGTAGTGTCGGTAGTTAGCCCGTAAGCTGTTCGAGCGGTTTCTTGTGTAGCTTCCTGCATACAACACATCTGTTCACTAGATTACTGGCCATGTCGCAAAAGCTAAGCATCCAATATTTCCTCCTTATTTCATGTATCAAGCTCTTGTATCCACGGTGTCCACGTTTCTCGTGTAGATGATAAAGCAGCAACAGGCTAAGCTGGTGATTTCTAGGCAGGATAACTGTGTTTCTCAGATATCTTCAAAGACGTCCATGGAGACGAACAACTCCATCTTGATCAGGCTTGGCAATAAATTTCTTGTCGAGTTTCGATTTGCCTAACTGATGTTGACACCACTTCAAAAGCCGTGTTTCTGAATTCTTCAGTTCTTGTACAAACAGAGAGCCTTTGCTTGTGTCTATGCCACGCATAACTAGGACGAAGCCAAAGACATAGACTAACTTACTTCTAACTTTCTTGAAAGTAGAACAAGTGTCTAATAGATTGGCAGGGATTGGATTAACTATTGACTCTTCTTGCGATGAGGCACGCAACTATTTTCTTGGACTTCATTTCTTTCTTTGTGACTTCATTTGTCAGTTCCTGACTCCCTTCAAATTGCGAACAGTAAGATTCTGACAGTTTCAGGACGATGGACCTGACATCCAATCATTTAGCTGATCAGGTGCAATGCCACTAGTCAGCGCATCAGCAGGATTATTCTTGGTAATTTCCACTCCCACAGATTCTTAGATTTCTGCAACACGAACTGAGACAAAGGACCTGAATTATCCATAACACTTTCTCAAATTCGTCAAATTTTGCAAAGTGTAGAGCATCACAGCATGTCACGAATATTCTTGTGTGAGCTGCACATCAAAGAATTCAAGTCTGGGAATGGTCTTCTTCTTAAGGGGGGCAACAAACAGCTTAGTTGTGACAGGTACACAACTATACGTGCCATCAGATAGTTCCCAGCGTTAGAATATGACTGTACCATACGCCAACTTACATCCATCTGAGAATCCATGAAATTGCGATGCACCCACTGACTGCACTAGTTGGTTTGAGTTTGCAATGGAATTCAAATGTAAGGATGTGATTCATCGCTTCAGCATTCTCTTTTCATCTTTGCTGGTTATTCTCATGAGGATGTCGCCCCGTCTGTAACCAGAATTCCACAGTTCCTGAAAATCAACCCTAAACTTAATCGCCAGAGGTGCAATGAGACCGATGAGATCCCATAACTGGACCAGAAGAGCTAAGCAGGCTTGATTTGTGAGATCTTGAGAAATAGTGGAGACAGTGTCCACCTTGACTGAGAACAAGTCTTTCAACTTATCCAATTTATGTCCAAGTACATCAGTGGTCTGCTCTACATCAGATTCATCTACTTCTTTGTAATTGGAATGTCTTTCCTTGATTTGAAATCGTCCCTTTCTGAGGGTCTTTTCAATTCCAGTGGTAACTTAAACAGCTTCATCAACCGTAGTCTTGGATCCACCAATATCCACACAAGTGTGCCGTAGAAGTTCTTTGGCAGCTTCTGAAAATTCTACTTGTGAGTCTTTGGCTAAGACGTTGATAGCGTTCGACGCGATATCCGGTGCTGGCTTGTCTTCAAAGTTGAGTCGAAATAATTGGTACACGACAGGAGGGTCATTTGAATCCTTTCGCCAGAGAAACCTGCGGTACACGTGAACCATAACTTGATTAAACATTTTCCGGACATCTCCAGAATAGGCCTCTTCATCCCATCGCCATGCCATAACAACGTTTGGGAGACAGCTGATGTAGTTCGGTCCTTTCTCAAGGTTGTCATTTAAGGTTACCGTTCACATTGAGTGGTGTTTTTAGTTTTCTGTATGTAACTACGTTAATACGCATCGAATACCCACAATTCTTTATATCAATGGAAAGCTTATGAAATTATCTAAGTGACAGTGAAAACATTGTTTAAAAGTTTTGGTTTAAAAACGAATGCGAGCATCATAATTCAAACTGTTTATTTCACTTCTAGACGTCAATGCGGCTGTCAGTTTCAATTCCAACCATTTTTAGATAGTTTATGAGATTCAGCACAATTTTTACTCCAATTCCGTCCTGGCGATTTTAAATTGAATGCGTCTGAAGGTATTTGAAGGAAATTCCTTATTTGCAGCGTACAAAACTACCCTGGTTGAGTCATAAAAAATGATTGGAGCGGATTTTCAAAATTCGGCAGGACGGTTTCATCTTACTTCCAGCAAGGTTCGTATTGAGCCGAGTCTGGGTTAGAGTAAGATCTAGTTTCTTGGCAACACGTTTTGAGAGATGGCTGGTATTTGAGCCAGTGACAAGCACAGCGAAGATTTCTACAGGTTTTCCACTTGTGTTTTTTTTTAACTGACTTTCTGGACAGGACACATCCTTGTACTTACTAGGTTTGCCGTTTGCTTATCAATACCTTGAACACTGTGGTTCTTTGAACTAATCAGGTTCTCTCCGGTAGAAAATCGCTGTGCTAGAGGGTTCAATTTGGGCTGACTAGACTCAGCACTTTTCTTGGAAGAGCTTTGGGTGGCATGTGCCAAAACCCGAAACACCGAAACGAAACCTCCAAAACGAAACCACCGGAACCACCAAAACGAAACCGCCAAAGCCACCGAAACGAAACTGCCAAAACCACTAAAACCATCGAAACGAAAAACCATTGGTGAAGCAGTGGAAACTACCGAAACGCAACAATAAAAACTACGGAAACCACCGAAACGAATAGTCAATTGACCAAAACAAGCAAAAACCGAATCCACAAAAAACAAAGAGAAAGGATCGAAACAGCCCCCCCTCCCTCCAAAAAAAGAAAAATCTTCACTGAATATTGTCCAAAAGCACCAAGTGACTGTTATTAACAGTTCAAATTATCCATGTAATAAAAAAGAACATTCGATGTCAAGGAATTCTTTATTCAACCTCTCTAAAGGCTTGTTCTATTGAATTTATTCAGAACAGGGCTTACTGAAAGTGAAATAAAACTTTGATCGACTCGATGGAATATTATTCCTGCTATTAGAAATGATGTATAAAACGCGCATCACCCGTCAAACTCGTTCAATACACATTATTGTCATTGACTTTAAACAGCTATTTCGCGGTTTCGAAATCTTCAAAGAAAATTCGAAATTTTCTGATGGCGGTTTCGTTTCAGTGGTTTTGGTGGTTTCGTTTCGGTGGTTTTAGTAGTTTAGATGGTTTCTTTCCGGTGCTTTCGTTTCAGTGTTTTTGGTTTTAGCACATGCCAGCTAGGGTCTGCTTTCTCAGTGTGAGGCGAGCGGTGATTATTTTCGAGCATTTATCACATGTCTGGCTATCGGTTTTTTACAGTCCTTCGTGTGATGTGATCCACGTAGGCACTTTCTGCATCTTTTTGTGGTTTTTTTCGGTGTTCCATCTCTGGCTGACAGACAGATTATGATACGCAGGTCAAGCACTCAGTAGATGTATGATAGTGCAATTAATTGGACAGGTATCATCATCTACAACTTCGCCAAAATTATTTGCACTCTTGTGACGAAAGGTAGCTTTTGTAGCACCATTATCGCCAATGAAGCTGTGAAGCCAATCTACAAAGTTGGAAATATTCTCTTTTTTTTCTCTTTGCATCTCCTTTCCAAACTCACAGTTATCTCTCGGTTGGAGTTCGACAACAATTTGGACATCAGAAATGATGCTTCAGATGCTGCCTGTACAGAGCACCCGTTATCTACCATGTCCCTTACAAAAAATGTTATTGTGGTTGAATATCTAGTTAAGGATCGTGAGTCTCACGTAATTGTATTGTAATCGTCGATTTCTGCAAAGAATTGGTCCGTTATTTCTCTTTCGTATCCGAACTCAGTGTCAAGTATCTTCCAGGCACTTTCTAGGTCTTGCAAGTTTTTACTTGATCTGTCAACCATGAGTCTTTCGGCATGGCCTTTCTGAACCGCTGAAGTTGCTCTTCTTGGTCGTGTCCACACTTGATCATCCAGTGTCGGAATTATTTTTCCCATGTTGCATAAGACTCTCGTGAGCCATCCCAAGATGCTACAGCTAGTCTCTGTAACCCACTAACTTTAGGGTTACTTCTAAGCAGGGTCGTAACGAGGTATATGAGATCAGAGATCAATGGCAAAAAATGGTCTTGGATGAGGGATCAAGTCGTTGGGATCTGGGATCAGAAGAGAACTAAGAGATTACGGGATCAATTTTTCGAAATCCTTTGGAATCAGGGATCAATTTTTTGAAACTTTCGGGATCAGGGATCAAAAATTTATCTAAAACAACGGAATCAAAGCTATTAAAATACGTTTCGTTACGACCCTGTTCTAGGGCTTCAGTTCAGTATTAAGTGGTTTTTTTGGCAAACCTGTCCCTTTAATTGTTTCACCACATTTCAAATTTTCCGCAGTTCTCTCTTCTTCCGTTGAAATATTTTTCTCTACAAACCTGTCTGCAATGACTTCTATTTGCTTCTTGATGTTTCTGTATCTTGTTTCTATTTGGTTGAAAACACTTTCTAACAGTTTTGGATGAGGTTTGACGGCAAAAACCGTGTCGAACTCTTTAAATAGTTCATTTAAAAATGTACAAACAGCATTGTCTCTTTTTCCAGGAAGTGTTTTTAAATTCAGTTTTGGTTGGCATCGTAGGAAGGAATATCTTATTTCTTGTTAAGGGTGTTTTTCTAGACATTTATTTTCCTGTAGTTATAAAGTCCCTAATTTACTGAGCCTCTGTTTCATGCCCCGCGCCAAACGTCCACCATTTTGGATTGTTTTCTTCAACATCCACAGAAACTTGCACCAATTGGTGAGCACAGTTAATGATATAAATAGTACCTAGTGATCCTACCTGTATCTGTCAGGGCTTGTCTGCTGAACTCTCTATGGGTTTCCAAAGAATGTCAGTCGCTCCTTTATGCTGTCGGTCGTCCTGTTTTCACTTCAGGTTTTTAATTTTTGTTTGGTTTCCTTCAGCCGAGAATTTTTGACTAATTTGTTGCTCGTGTAGGGGGCAAGATCGAGGCAACACACCTGTTGTAACCCCGAAATCCCTGTACCCATGTATTACTCTGTGCACAACATTAGCTGAATCTAAGCAGGCTTTCTTGCCAACTTGGCTCCTCTTCTACCAGAAAAGACGATTGCGAAGTATGCGCACAGTAGAGTAGATCGAGTCAAACTGAAAAATGACAATGTTTCTAACAGTTTTGTTCAATGATCAGTTCAAAGTCTCTTTGATCATAAGTACCTACAATTCTGTTGGGGTTTAGCGGTTTGTCCAATACTGACTGTCAGGGAAATTTTTTTTTTCTCTCCCCCCCTCATGGAAATCACGTGACTAGCCACCAGTTCCTTTCCCGGGCTGTGCTCTTTTCTGGTTTGTACTACCGCTTCCGGTCTGTACCTGGATAAGTCGGCTGTGCAAACCAGCGTATGTGGGAGATCAACAACGGTGACGAAACAGAGGAAAACAAACCCTTCCACTCTCTGCTATTCCGTTTCCGTTTTAATAATATAAAGTTTGTGTTACATATTGACGTAAGAGTGAACCAAACTTAGCAAAAACGTTATCAGTGTATCAACGATTCGAGAGTTGGAAAACACAAACTTTTTTAAAGTTCGTAAGCAGCGCGCAGGCAACATCGACCAATCGCAAACGCTTTTTTGTTTCACCCTACAACCAATCAGAACGGCTCTTCATCACAGGCCTTCCCAGAGCTCTTCGACCAAAAAGCCAGACATGCGCAAAAGAGAAGAGCTCTGGGGTCGAGAATGACTTATGCACCGGTAGAAAATCGATTCGTTCATTCGTGAATGTGATTGGGTGTCTTGCGTCCGCGTCACTTCATTTTCCCGCCTTTTTCGGACGCCCGCGTACTTACGTTCAACACTTCTTCGTCTCTAAAGCCCGGCGCACACAAGAGGAAACAGCTGAGCAAAAATTCTCGCGAGGCTGTTAGCTCAGCTGTTTCCTCCCGTGTGCGCGTAAATTTTGGTGAGGTTTTTGCCTCGCGACGTCGTGAGACAAATATCTAACATGTTTGATAATTTTTGCCTCACCAAAATTTACGCGCACACGGGAGGAAATAGCTGAGCTAACGGCCTTGCGATAATTTTTCCTAAGCTGTTTCACCTCTCGCGTGTGCCGGGCTTAAGTGATGATGAAATGAACAATTCAGTTGAACTGCGTTTAGCCTTGTAATGTTTTTGTGGTCGGCTCTTTCTGGAGCTATAAATTGAAGTCAGCTTATTTTGGAGCATCTATTGTTCTTCGTAAATGAGTTGAAGTCCTCTTTCTCTGTCGAGGGAAGCCAGCAACTCCATAAACTCAGGTCATATTTCGTTTTTTATAATTTGTCACTTGCGTTTCTTAGATAAAATTAGCGATCCTTTTTGTCACTAAAATTGTTGTTTACCAGCTCTGGATGTTGAAATAGAGAATTAACTCAAAATGTTGAAATACTTCTCCCTCTTCGTCACCAAATACAAAATAATTTGATTCATTTTTCATGACGACAACATTGCCGACATTGCCAGCAGACTATTTAAAAAAACCTGGTTAACCGGGTCTTGAAGTGCACGATAACGCAGGATATTTGTACTTGTCTATTGGGGTTATTGTACACTTTTGTGTACCAATCGCATAATAAAGTTCTTTAAGCAAGGAGCTCTTCTGTATGCATACTGAAAGAAGAAAATAGTGTTTTATCTTTTTCAGGAGTTCTTGTCAAAAGTTATCTTTTTTTCGGCTTTTTTTCATCTCTTTCAGAGTTCTTTCAAAAGTTACCTTTTTCGCTGCTGAAATTGATCATTATCAACAGGGCTGCTAGCGTAACTGTAGGACTCTCACTCTGCCTAAGGCACAAATTTTTCGTACAGAAAATAATCCTCATTAGAGACTTGGAAGCGTAAGTGCTGCCCTCATTGAGACTATAGCCGAAACAGAAACACATGATGACTGGTCATTTCCCCCCCCCGGAGATAAAGCTCAGGTTGTCAATCTAGAACTGCTCCCCATACCTTCAGTGGCTTTGCTTTAGTTTTCGCCCTCTGAGCAGTTGCTGACATGGCGAGGTATAGGGCTAAAAAGTATTTATTTCGTTGTTGAATCGCTCAGAAACATTTTGCATGGACTAAGGCTTGTTAATAATATGTAAGAAGTTTCAAGCAATATACTCTGGTTTGGAGGTATTGTAGTGAATCCTCTACTTCCGGCTGTCTAGCAGCTACAAAAAAACAGGAGGAAAATGGCGGGCTCCTCTAATTCGTTTCCTGCATTTTGGGTTTTTTTTGTTGAAATTTCGCAACAGTCATTTTCACTACAATTTTACAAATCTAGCTGATGTCATAACGTTACAAGTCGACCTTTAAATCAACAAAGTTTGTCCCAAACATTAAGGTAAACCCAAAAATTGGAGGAAATATAACAGTTCCGTTTTCTTATACAAATTTCAGCTTCAAACTGTTTCAACCAAGCTTTTTAATATATTTGAATGTCAATCTTTATGTGTTACTCAAATAATTATTTGTTAACTGGCTATCGTCAAAACGATAAATTCGACTAAATCTGATCCTCATTTACAAATGACTAGCGGCCTTTTCAAAGGATGTCCGGCTAGACTGTTACTTTACATTGGACTTGCCCATATTTTTCAGAATATTTACCCTTTTATTTGGCATTGTAAGCCAAGTTTTATGTCTTTATCATCAACCGGGCACGTAACGTCGTGACTAAAGAAAGAGTCGAGAAGAAAACAAAGGAATATGTTGCCATTGTTTGTAGCAATGTAGCTGTTTGAATCATTATTATTGCAACTACGATAACAAGAACAAGAATGATGTCGTTAACAATATTGTTAGTGATAATAACCCTATTCCGCCTGGGTTTTTATGGAGTTCCTGGGTCAGGGGGGGGCGGGTCATGAAACTTGGAGGTTAGATAGAACTTTATTACCTAATTAATTTGAATAGGATAAACGCTAATAAAACGTCATTATGACGTCATAATGGAGTCGTTTTCCCAAAAACAAGTTTTTTTTCAGATATTTCTTCTTATATTTGTGCAGAAGGCCTACACGGCCAAAAACTCTTCAATAAAAGCACTTGATCAATACATCGAAAAATAAACTTCGATTTTAGCCCATTCAAATCATTTGAATGTTTTGTTTTGAAGAGAAACATAGGATTTTGAGAAATGTGAACTGCAAAACAAGAGGTGGTGGAGTTGGCACTTGTTAAATGCTAATTGTGCTTAATGTTGTGTATATTTTTAAGCTAATTCAGTAAATAGGATCTTAAATTAACCAAACAAACCGAAATTCGGAAATGAAAAAATTAAACAAGTAAAAATTAAACTATTATGACGTCATTCGCCAGATTTTCCGTTTTGCCCCTTTTATATGCATGACGTCATCGATGACGTCACAGATCAATAGTAGTAAAAGACCGATTCTGGGCCACAAGGTAATTACACTAAAAACTGACTCACAAGCTAATTGCGCTAAAACCA
>JAOBRG010341592.1:3106-14436 GCA_027574985.1 Umimayanthus nakama | reverse complement strand
TTAGTGCGGTAGTTAGTAGTGTAAATTTACTCCCAAACCGACAAAAGAAGTTTTAAACCTAAAAAAAAAAAAAAAAAGCGCCCTCCCTCACTGAATTTTATGAAAATTTTGATGATAAACCGGGACATTTTTTTAAGTGGCCTAATGATCAACATTTTATTGCATTATTTAGTTTATTTATACTCATGTCAAAACAAAAGCTCACGACATGAGGTGAAAACGGGCATTCATTTGCAGAAAATTCAAGTTCTGGCTTGTTGAAAATAACTACAGTTAGAATCAGAATTAGAAACCTAAGAGTAGGACTTCCAACAGCAAGTTCAGTGAGCGTTATCATTTGTCAGATTCAAGTAATAGAAGTATTAAAAGTGGAGTCACTGATCACACAGAAAAATCCGGCTACAACTGCATGAGAGTTGGCATAAGAAGATTTATTTTACTGGCTACGACTACTGTTCTTGTAATGGGAAATTCCGAGCATTTGAATAAAGGATAAATTGTTTACACTGGTCTTCGTATATACTTGTAAGTAAAAATTTTTGTTGTTTTGCCTGTGCCAGTGTGCTGCACGCTTTTTTTTATAAGAACAAACTTTATAAGAACATCCAGGCTGAGATTTGCCCAAAAATTAAGAACAAGCTAAGAAGTGAACAGTCACCAGGCTGAAATTTTGATCAGAAAAATTAAGAAATTTTTTTAATCGTTGTACACATATTAGAATGTACATAGAAACAGAATTTAGCTTAGTTATCGGGCGCTGGGACAGTGATAAGCAAGTTCGTCACGTTCGCGGACGCTGTATTGATAGTTTCAATACTTTACGCTGGGTAAAACAATAGCAAATACTTGTTCCTTAGTGTCACTTTCCAGGAAACTAATTTATCAGGAAATAAGAAAAGTTTAAGAACAATTTGAGGCTGATATCGCCAAAAAATTAAGAACAGCCCAGGCTAAGCCGAAATTTACTAGTTCTTATAAAAAAAAGCGTCTAATCTGTTGTAGCATCTTTTATAGTTCACGCTTTTTCTTATGAGAACAAACTTTATAAGAACACCCAGACTGAAATTTGCCCAAAAATAAAAAGGAAGAAGAACAATAATCAGGCTGAAATTTTGATCTGAAAGCTTGGTTATCACCATTGTGCGCTGGAAGAGTGATAATGCCATTTTACATTAATTGTTCCAGGCAACTAATTCGCTGTTTAAAAATATTGAGGGAATAAGAACAATTTGAGGCTGAAAACGCCAAAAAATTTAGAACAGCCCAGGTTGAGCCGAAAGTTTTATGCAAAAAAAAGCGTGTAGTAAGGTGCATAAGATAGCTTACCTTTGCGATGGCACTGATAAATTCGACAACTCAATCATTTCTTCCTTTGTCTCTCGATCTTCAGTTTTTTAATAACTGATATTATGGCTAAATTTTTTGATATTGTTAAACTTTCAGTGATTTACCATGACAGATACCTTTAGCTATGTAAATTGTAGTGTCCAAAATCCTTGTAAACCCTCAACTTCTTTACGCACGAATATGTGCGCGCGATGTACAATTGCAAACCAAAATCGTTTAGTGTAGTGTTCTGTTCCTGTACGTGTGAAATTAAGTAAAAACCTGAAGAATAAATAATCGAACCAACCCTTTAGCGCAGCTTAACTTTCGGTTGAACAGCAAAACCTGACTCAATCATACCTTTTTACCTATCATGCTCAGTTATGCCAAAGGAATCACAATCAGTTTAGGAAAAAGAAAATAGCACTGCAAGACCTTGCAAGAAATACTTCTATGCAAGTTTATTCCTGCCTGTTGGGGAGTTATAGTTGTTGGAACTTCATATCAACAGTTGCCGCCCTTCAAATAGTCAGTTCCACTCTAGTGTAGGTAGGACCCAGCTTGTTACCACACTTTCATGAAAACCTCTGTAAGGTGATTTAGACGTCGAGAATAGTAAAGAATATTTAACAACCTGCTGTGATAAGAAGCACAATCGCATATCAATGACGGAACAAAAGGCGAAAGGTATTTAATACCGTAGTGATTACAGCCAACGGGTCTACAACTTTTGAAAGCATTTTAAAAAATCATTTTCACGGGTTCTTTGTTGTGGTTTTTTCGGCATTGCATGCTGTAATAACGGTCGAGAATAGAACATTTGGCAAAGAGCAATCAGGAATGTGACGAATGGAGTATTTCGCAACTTTGGGGTCAGCGATTCTTCTCGACTGCATGAGTTTAGTCACGGGGTTTAAAGTGATGCTCTGCCGAGTAGAAAACAAATGGAGATGCCACCGTCTGTGAGTGCAACGCATGGCGAGGCGTCATGTAGGACAGTCATTCAAGTGTTGTCACCAGTTCTTATCAGACAATTAACAACACGCTGAGCTTAGCCAACCGCTACAGTCTACAGCACGCAATCTCTTACAAATGTTCACTTTGGCATCTTCACCAAGGGCATCCTGCTATGCTGAAAAAAAGATTTATCTAAAAATAAAATAAAATAGCAGTAAATTAATATACACTGGCTAAAAAAAAACTAAACGGACTGTCAGCAAGATATTATTAGACGGGGCGAGATGCATGCCGTTGTTTTAGTTTTTAGCACGTGGACACGAAAGTCTTTCGGAGAGTCTTTGGTTTTAGTTTGGTTAAGCCTAACAAAAAGCTAACCAGTTTGCTATCTGATAAAGAGCTTGAAAACTTATATCTAACTCCTTCTCTATCGCAATCAGTATTGGGTTTCATGCAAAACTGCCAGTAAATGAATGATAAATCATTTCGGGGAGTTTTTCTACCCACTGCGAATTTGACTCGAGACACCTGCAGTGGGTCTGAAAACAGTCGCTTTTGATACTTGCGCATTTACGTCAGAAGTTTGTTCTTCAAGTATTTGAAGCACTTCTACTAAGAAGTCTTTCCAGCTGAACATGTGCCCAGCTGCTTTGTTTAAAAATTGTTCGAAGTACAAAGAAGCGAGCACTTAATGTCTCGTGCAGGCACTTCATGTCTCGTGCTGAAAGTCTTATCTCTTATCCCAACGAGGAACCTCAAATCATTCATTTATAGTTTCGTAGCTTCTCAATATGTTTATTTTATACACTTCTAGCCTAAATATCCTAATCTTTTATCGGTTGTTCCCTGCACACCGCTGTTCGTTGTGCAACTTGTACACAACCGATTTTACTACCGTAGTGGCTGCTAAATTTAGCCGCAAAATTTCTCAAATAACTACTCGCTAAAACACTATTCACTACTCGCAAACGTTTTTCGACCTACGGAAGTATACTTTATTCATTTAGGTCTTCTGTTCTCATGTTCTGATTGAACTATTAGCGTTTATCCCTGTAAAATGAACATCACAGTTCACTAGCTCTGTGTGTGATAAAGCTTTCGCCCTAAATTTCCAACATTTCTAATACGCATTTTTCCATACATGTATACTGCAAGATTGAAATCAAACGTCATGGTTTACTTTTTCTCTCTCGCTAAGCAATTAGTTTTTGGTTTTAGTACAGATTACAAATTGAACTGGCTTGTAAAACAGACCGCTAAACAAATACCAAAATGTTCTGAATTCTAAAACTATGGTGACATTTCTAGTTATATTTATCCGGCTTTAAACTTATCTATAGTTGCTTAGTGACATGACCACATAGAGACAAGGGCATAACGCATTCTGTTATTCGATGTACAATCGGAATGCACATGGCAAATGAGCACAACTGGTGTCACTGCATGAATAGCCTTTATGCATGCTTTTGTCACTTCAAGTCTTCCTTCAAATCCTAACTTCAAAAATTTTGCAAGACATATGTTTTTTTCTAACAATCATTGCATTAGTTTGATTCTTGGTGAATACTTTTTCTCTTTTAACGGGATTAGGCATGCGGGAGTCACGCCGAAAGATGTCAGTGGTCGACCTTAAACTGTATTCAGTGCTTTTTCACGACAAGGGTCAGTGCGCCTTTTTGACTACTTTTTCCAACACGGGTGTCAACCAAGTGTCATACTCTAATCATAAATTGTTTATTTGAAAACCACAGGCTACCTAGGCTCTTGCTACCCTTCCATAGTTAATCAATAACTCACAGTCATCCCGGAAGACTGACAAGCATGTATCACACTTTGGCCTGAAGTTGACATAAAAGCCACAGGTTGCCCAGACCCAAACAGTCGTCCCGACAGACTTTCAAGCACGAATGAATTAGAAGTTGATATGAAAACCACAGGTAGCCCAGGCTCAAGGATGACAGAAAATTTCAAGATCTGAGGCTGAAATACCATGGGTTTTCTTCCTTTTCTTTTCTTTACTTTTCTTTTTTCGGGGGGGGGGGTTCCGACGTTGGTAGCCTGGTAGAGTCTGTCACCCGTTCCGATTTTGCCTGGTGTTCCGTACCCAAAAGGATCAACACGCGAGCGTCGGGTTTTTAAAAAGTTTTAGCACCGGATTGGATAAAACCGGGCTCCTTTACCGGTTTTCCGAACCTTTGTTGCAGTCAACGGTCAGGAACGGATCTCAGCTGTGGATCCGTTCTGTTTTTCTGAACCTGCAGTGCTGTAACCCGATTTCAGCGGTGAAATTCAGAGTTTCGTGACAAAATGGCGGGAGATGTGTAGAAAGTAAAACAAAGCAAAGTAGTTTCGAAAAGCAGAGCTCTCAAGTTTGTGTTTTTCCAAGGAGTGAGATTGTTTGCTGAACGAGCGATGAAAGAGCAAACATCATCTAGGGGGTCCGGGGGCATGCTCCCCCGGAAAATTTTTGAATTTTGCACTTCTTGAATCAGCGGGAGCGCACTAATTTATTAAAGCCAGACACATTTATTCCCTCTATGGAGGGTGAAAGAAGAAAGTTTGCGATTATCAGCACTTAGACGGCCAAAACAGTAGAGTTACCTTTCGGAAGAGTGCTAATGCGTGAGAAATACTCGTGGGAGCGTGAGAGCGTGAGATTACATCGAAATGCGTGAGACTCACGTTCAATGCGTGAGATCGAGACTTGAGAGTTCTGGAAAAGGCATTGCACAGCAAAACAGAAGAAAAGAATTTACGATTCGAGCAGACGGTGAATTGCGAAAATACTGCCAGATCAATACTGGACCTAAAGCAAACAGGTTCTATCAAGGGCAACTAAAACTGAATCAGTCTTTTAATCCTTTTTTTTTAGTCATAGCAGCAGACTCCAAAAAATCTCTTAAAATATTTGTCAATCTTTATTAATTGAGTCTTTTGTAACTCAAAATGTCTAGCAGTGATATTGGTTAAGTATGGCGTAATCACGTTTTTAAGAGTTTCCGATCATTAAAGTTTTTTCCCACGGCCTTTTATCCACGTATGCAATGAACAGCATATTTAGATTGATTTATTACAGTTGGTTTCCCAATAATCACGGAAGTGCGTACCCTGGCGCAATGCGAGGTTATTGAGTGTTTGGAATAAAGACTTTTCGTTGAAAAACCGTTAACATAGCGTTGTCCCGATTCCTTTCAATATTAAAACTCGCTTCACCTTTATTTACTTACTTCTATTACGGTGTTTTTCCAAAGCTATTCGCTATTTTCTTTTATTTTCACATCCGTTATTCACGTTATCTGTAAAAGTTATTACATTTACAGTGGGAGCGGGAACTAAAGCTACAAAAGCGCACACTGAAAAGTTTAGGGACCCCCGGGCCATCCCCAACTCGTCTTAGAGGATACTTATGAAATTGTTGAATCTAGTTCAGACTTTAGCAATCGGCTCTTAGCGGGAATAAATGAGTTTGATCAACAAAAGTTGATATGGTATGTTTTTCGCCAGTGGGATATAGTGTTTAGCTGACGTTTCGAGCGTTAGCCCTTCGTCTGAGCAGACTGAGGGATTGTGGGGAAATCAGTGTTTAAATAGTTAGTAATAAATTTATGCGGTTCAAAACTGTTTTATGAAGTACAATAAACTTGTTTACAATACTGTAAAATGCAGCTTTTGAGTTAACAGTGCACTAACGATGTAAACAGAATCAGAATCAGACTGATCAGTGCTGACTAGCTACTTGTGTTAGTATATTCTTATTATTTGAGAGTAAATGACTCCTCCCTCGGCTTGCAAGTCAATTAGACAGCAAACGGTTTGTTAAACCTGCAGCCCAGCCCTCTCCCCTCCCGCTTCCCTCCCTCACTCTACGTTCACTAAACTTTCCGATGACTTCTGAGCACTTTAAATTTGTCTTGTGTCTAATCATTTAGAGAAACTCATACGAAGGAGTATTAACCAAAAAGATAAAACTCGCATTTCGCGGCATTTCAACACAACGAACTGAACTAATCAACAGCTTTTACAGTTACCGGGAAAGAAACTTTCAAGTTATCATTTAGCATGAATAATGACTCCGCATGTTTCTCGCACTTCATAATGTCCTTAATTTATATTCCACAGCTCAGTAACAGAGTATCCGCAACAATGATATTGGTCAAATCTTACAGATACTTACACGAATTCAGGATTCAGAATAGAAAGAGCTCCGGACTCTTCTATAAGGTGTGCAGTTAAAGTCTTCCGACATTCCTTTTCTTCCGTTTTCAAAATTGCACTAGTAGCATAGCTTCTTTTCTCGTTGTCGGTTACGAAATGTCTGGCGGACCAACTGACGAGTTTGTGGTCACGTCGCCAGTTCCTCTTCATCTCGTGAGTATCGTTTGACGCCGACGCACAGTTGAGTTCCGGCTTTAGTAACAGACATAACTAACAATCAAAGTATGTCTACCGTCTCCCCCCAGAATATGCGGTCATTCTGTCCATTACTGACCGATGTATCAATACTGAGGGAGCTTCGATCCTATAAGGCGTTATGTAATATAAACGATATATTAATTACTAAATTATAGACTGGGTGATCTGTGGCGGTTCTGGCAGTTTCGTTTTAGAAAAAACATAGTGCGTTATTGGTCTCCTGGGCTGACGGGGTGGTTCCTCGGTCTGTTACTTTACATATGCCGCAAAGTCACCTTCTATATTTTTGCTCATAAAATGTAAATATAATTATTAAAGGAGCTAGAGAAAAGAAAGGCCCACAAGCTAGTTAACAGATCTATTACCGGAAACACTCCTGCCTTCCTTAAGGGTCGGCTACTCACGAACACGCTAAGAACAATAAGAACTTGAAATTCATGCGTTAGTAAAAACGATAGACGTGTACTGTTACGAATTCAATAATTATTGGTTCGATAATACACCCATCAAACACAAACAAATTACGAATGAGAAATACTTTGAATATAGCGACCCCAAGGCAACCAGTTCGTAAACAAGCCAATAACGTTCAAAAGTTCGTGATTAACTATCATATCTTAAAAAAGGTCTAGAAATACGTAATGCAAATCTATAATTTTTCCGTCTACCTGTATATATGACCTAGCTGATATTGCTTCTTCGGGCGTTTCCGACTCCAGCAAGATGCTAAGGACTTTAGAAACACAACATATACTGCATAGTGTACAACTACTCCTTTGCTCCTTGTGAACCAGAAATAAATAGCCTGAGAAAACAAGTAGAAGTTAACAGTGTTCCTTAAAGCATGGTATTTTTTCAAGATGTCTATGAGAAAGAAATAAGAAGCATCCTGCACTCGCTGCAGTAGTAAGTGGTTTGTAACTGTTGTCCAATATCTCTTCCTGCTGACGTCACAAGGTCTGTAGCCACGCCTACTACAGAAGTTTTCTCTCTGGTTCAAAACTCACATACTAACTCGGTATTGGCTCTTACATGTATACCAGTGACATCTTGGTCAGCTCTAGTTAATGGACGTTACGCGCACCACTTCAAACTGACTAAAAAAACCGGTATTCCAACACAAAATTTATGATACAATCGAGATAAACTGTCAGTTCTCAACAGAATCATCGCTTTGTGGTATTGGAACGTTGTGACGATCTTTCCCAACCGGGTGGATGCCACAGTTTCAATATCGATTTCCGTTTGGTGGACAGTGATATCACTCATTCTCAGGTCCTGTCAGTGCATACTGTGGCAGGCAATGCTCGTGTCTGAAGTTTAGCAGTGTTTCACATTTGCGAGGGAGAAAACGAACGAGCAAGTGAAGGCAAAGGATCGCTCGCAGTCTTTGTCTAAAGTTGGGTGATATAGTTAAAATGTACTTCAAGCGATCAAACTCTCGATTAAGCAGATATACAACGGTCACAAGCTTGGATTTTATGAGCGACGTAAAACACAAGAGCATAATATATACATATAAATGTGTGTGTGTACATGTACACCATTATACAATTATATATCTATATATCTATTTTCATCAAGATAAGGTTAAAGGCATCTTTACAAACTGACGTATTTCCTCGGAATTGCAGAGTCATCATCCTTGAATGGCAATTTGAAGCCATCTGAGTGGTTTCCGACAGGAAGAAAGAAGCCATTCTGTCTCAGTTGTAGAAGTACTTAAGTAAATATTGGAAGTGAGGGAAGTTAGAAGCACTTGACAACCAATAAAGACAAGTGTGGAGACTAAAGAATACTGTCGTTGAGCCCAAAACGCACGCAAGAATTCGACAATTCTAACCAACCACTGATGACAAAACATGAGTACGAAAAACGTGTTAAAAGTTTCCGTAGATAGACACTGCATGAGTTCTTGTCCACACGTATCCAGATATTATATTCTTTGAGTCCCCAGCTCTCATTTTGCGGATTCGCCTTCCGTCCACACAATTCACACGTATCCGGTGAGTCCGACATGCGAATCCGGCGCATTTATTTGAATGTGCTCTGCAGTGCGGAAACTAATAAATACCTTGAGAAACCGAAAGTGTGGTGTTCGAATTCGGAAACTTTTTAGTCCGATGACGTAAAAAATCAGTTTCTGTCTGAGTACCAATAAAGGCGAAAGAAGGAAAGGAAACAAAACATATAATTTACCGCCAAATTCGCACGTGTAATTGGCTTTTGCGCAGGATCTGTTGAAAAAATTCACAGAGATGACAATAGCTACAGAGGAGTCCTGGATACCAGAGTGAATCCGGATACTTGTTGGGATTACTAAAGAGAAAAGAAACTAAACTCCATGAAGCTGAAGCCACTGAATTTCGTTTAATATATTTGTCGTAGGAAAGCATCTAAGGATTTCAAAAGGCCCTCTTGCTGCAGTAAAACAGTTACAAAGTTAGGAAATGCCGATTGAGATCAGCTTAAAACATACAGCTTGTTTTGTATATTTCTACCGTATCAAAGTATTTACACAGAGCAATTGAACGAGTTCAAAGCAAGCATTTTTCTCTCACAAAAACTGAAACAGTTTTTATAATTCCTCTCAGTTACTAGTTTATTATTCTCTTCAATTCGCGTCTTTCTTCGGGCAGGTACACGAGTAAACTGTACAGTCATTTTGTTCCAGTTTTCTCGGAAAGTAAACCGTGGCTTCATTTTAGTCTTGAAAAAGAACAATAGGTGCATACTTGCTGTACGTGGATGCTCCGTGAAATAAATTACCTCCCAGGCTGAAAAGCAAGACACTGTTATTACAGCCAGGCTATTTCAAGTACTTAATTGAAACAAGCTGAATCTGCAGTCATCTAGGCCAGCAGATCCCTCGTACTGCTCCTTCAAAATCCCAAGACTTTCTCCCAGGGGTGTTTTGTCAGAAACAGAGTTTTTATCTCTTCCCTGGTTTTCAAAGCCCTTGCTTCTTTCGTGAAACATACACCGCATGAAATGGCAACTGCTGTTTGATAGAAAGGGAAGCACAAATTTCAGCTTACTTCTTAACCCGTCCATCGGGTTCTTGGTACAACTCCGGCATCTTGAAGCCGACCATTCGAGCCACCTCCTCTACTGGTCTTTCTCCCTCGCCTTTGTACATTTTGTGAAGATACTATGAGCATGAAACAGAGACAGAGGTTTAACACAGTGTTAATTCCTGTGGACTTTTATAGAAGATGCCAAAATACCGCAGATTCCAAAAGTAACGAGCCCCAAAAAGTAACACCAAATTTTTTTAATTTTTTTTTTATTTATACCTATTGATTACAAGTGTTATCAACAATCAAAAAAGAGGAAATAAAATACAAACAAAGAAGGTAATTGTTTCCCAGTTTTCATAGGTTGCTAGAGGAGAACTCAAGAATAATGACCCCCCCCCCTACCCCATCCAAAAAAAGGAAAGATCCTACGAATAAAACAACCCTCACTTAAATACAAACCAAAACACTCCAGGATAAATTAGTGTAATTTAGTCAGTGAACGCTAACACAAAATGTAATCGATTCCAATGTAAACGAAGTAAACACAACGTGAAAGAAATAAAATTCACCAAAAATAAGGAATACAAACGCAACACAAGTAGCATACTTTCCCAAAACGTTTCGGTATTAAAGCTATGTTCACGTCTTTACGCTTACAAACAAGTTTTAGTATTGGAACCTAACGACTTTCCAAAATTAACGTCATCAAAGCGAAGTGACCGGTGAAGCCAACCAGTCTGTCAAACGACTGGGGAAGGAAGTCTAGGGAGGTCATCTGGTCCACGTAGAAACTGGGAGAGAAGGTATGGGGAGGTCATCTGGTGCATAAAGGGACTGGGAAGAAGGAATTGGGAGGTCATCTCGTCCACATAGGCACTGGGAGAGGGGGTATGGGGTAGTCATCTGGTGCACAAGGGACTGGGAAGAAGGAATTGAGAGGTCATCTCGTCCACATAGGCACTGGGAGAGGGGGTATTGGGAGGTCATCTGGTGCACAAAGGGACTGGGAGAGGGGGTATTGGGAGGTCATCTGGTGCATAAGGGACTGGGAAGAAGGAATTGGGAGGTCATCTCATCCACATAGGCACTGGGAGAGGGGGTATGGGGTGGTCATCTGGTGCACAAAGGGACTGGGAGAGGGGGTATGGGGAGGTCATCTGGTGCACAAAGGCACTGGGAGATGAAGTACGGGGAAGTCAACTGGTGCACATAAGGACTGGAAGGAGGTATGGGGAGGTCAACTGGTGCACATATGGACTTGAAGGAGGTATTGGGAGGTCAACTGGTGCACAAAGGCACTGGGAGATGAAGTACTAGGAGGTCAACTGGTGCACATAGGGACTGGAAAGAGGTATGGAGAGGTCAACTGGTGCACAAAGGCACTGGAAGGAGGTATGGGGAGGTAATCTGGTCCATAATGACCTGGGAGAGGAGGTATGGGGAGGTCATCTGGTCCACCTGGCAACTTTCGTCCATATAGTGACTTGGGAAGGAGGTATTGGGAAGCCATCTGGTCCACAAAGGCACTGGGAGAGAAGGTATGGGGAGGTAATCTGGTCCATAATGACCTGGGAGAGGAGGTATGGGGAGGTCATCTGGTCCACCTGGCAACTT
>JAOBRG010341580.1:0-29359 GCA_027574985.1 Umimayanthus nakama | reverse complement strand
GGGGACCTGAAAATTTTCTACACCGAAATGGGGGGGGGGGGGGATCTGAAACGCCTCCAGCATACTGAGGTGAGAACTTCAAATATTTGATAAGTAAAAGAATCAAACTTAAGGCAGTTTTTACAAATAAGGCAGTTAAATCATTGATTTGTAGGTTACATAAAATATTTGACTAGCAAAAAATATCGAAGGCAGTTTTTACAAAGTAGTAAGGCAATTTAATCACTGAATTATAAACTAAAGTGAGCAAGAAGTTAGAATTTTCGTGTTTTATGTATCCATTATTTTTCAAAAAGACTTGCAAGTTTATCCATATTCTAGTTACAATTATTAATAACATTATTCACATGCAATCAATGAGAGATTTCAAGCACATATGTTAAATTTTATCTTGAAACAAAACAGGACCTGAATATTTTGTTGTTACTTTGGGGGGGGGACCCCGAAAAAAATGGAAACTTTCAAATCCCCCCCCCTACTTCTCATAATTGATGAATGCTCCCTAAAGGCGCCGTTGCTCTGACGAACAATAGTCGAAAAACACACTATTTCCGTGATCTTGTGCAGTATCCAAAATACAAGTTCCTTGCCTTTCCCCAGCCTCATTATGTTCTTAGCATGTTCTTAAATTTTGCACATTTTTTAGCCTTAGGTTATTATAAAAAGGTCTTGCAAAAAGAGTATATCTGTTTAAAACTCCTTCCCAGGTTGGGGACGACTGGCTTCAGGAGGAGCGAACACGAACGTCCTCATGCAGGCTTCAGTTCCAATCAAGTCGCACTCTGCGTGTCAGCGGTCATACCCAGGAAGCATCCATGAGTCGATGGTGTGCGCAGGTCTCGACCAAGGGGGTATAGACACGTGTCAGGGAGACTCCGGAGGACCAATGGTGTGCGAGCACTCAGGAAAGTTCTACATCGAGGGTGCGACCAGTTGGGGGCACGGGTGCGCTGCCCGGGGCAAGTTTGGAGTGTACGCTAAAGTTCGTTATGTTAGGAGCTGGGTCTTACAGACAATGAAAAACTACTAGGTTACAAGTTGAACGAAAGACAGCAATTAAATACTCAGATCAGAAAAATGCGTTTTCGTGATAACTATTGGCAATTTGTGCTTATCATTGGCAATTTTAAGAGTGAGGGAAGGGTTTTTTTCTCTTCTTCAAATTATGATTCCGGTCCCATACTCCGCCATTCAGATGATAATTCCTCTTAACAACTTCGTAGAAATACATGATGCTTCATTTCAAAACGAATATGTAAATGCACGCGCTGATGAGAAACTGCATTTGCTGAAAATTTCGTTTAATTTATGTTTACCCTGACGTTGATTTTACAAGGAAAAAAGTGCAAGTCTTAAACTCTGCACATTTCAACGATGTCATTCCGCCATTATCAAATGTGCAGAGTTTTAGATTTGCTGAACAGGGTGTATTTTCAAAACAAACTCATACGGGATTGAAGAGTTTCGATAAGTTAAAGTCTAATTTCCCTTGGCATCGCTTCATTGACTGTTCGAATTATAAAATTTTATTCATACGGAAGGTAAAACTAACCCTAACACTTATGAGATACTCAGTTTAAGCCAAACTATTTGTTTCAACCATTAATGCATGGAACTTTAAATAGAAGAATTTCTTTCAATCCTTTGCACTGTTGTTTCGTGTAAAATCATTTTCAAGGTCAGTACCCTGTGTTTGATCCATTTTTGCTACAAATGTAAACACACTACCAAAAACCCTTACTAAAACTCAATTATTTCACCAAAACATTCTTATTAAGATTTTAGTTTTAGAGTATTGCCATTTCATTTCGATTTTCAAAGGCTATAGCAGGTTTCGAGATAATAAACTTCATTTGAGTAATTTCCACGGTCTCTAAACACAAGTCGATGATCCCGCGATCTTAAAAAAAACGTAGCACGAGCGGTTTTCAGTTCTATGGGCAATTTTGCCCTATTGTATCAGGAAGGCAAACTGTGGTAAAAGCACAGAACTGGTAACTCTTCAGCTCTAACGGGACAAAGGCATATCATTCTAAACTGTTTTTACTGTTCAAGAAATTAACAACGTCAGCCTGCTTTACGGTGCAGGAAGTAGACAAATGAAAACTGCACGGGATTTAGGTGACCGTATATTTAACAATTGTCCCACGAACGCGCGTTGGATATGAGCTTTTAGATGCTAATGAAGGAATGGGGTTAATACACAAGCCCTCCTTAGGGGGAAAGGGTAGAAAAATACCACCTGAGAAAGAAAGTAATGTTTAAAAGAAGCCCTTGATAAAACCGCTGATAATTTCGTAAAGAAGCTAAGCGCGAGAGCTACGGCAAATTAAACGGAGCTGGAAGAACATTCATTTGCACAGAAGACTGACTTTGTTCAGCAACAGACACAAACAGTTAACAGGGTCCCCACTCTTACTTAAGGTAATTGAAAAAATCCGTGCGGAGTAGAAGGAGCAAAGATTGGAAAAAAAATACTTTGGCTTCAAATATAACAAAGGGTGCTTGTCCTTTTATCGAAATTCCCACACAATTTTGTCAGAGTATCTCAGCCTTCACAAATCCTGGTTTTAGTTTCAGTAAGAATCAAAATTATAGGAACAGTGTTTGTAGCGTCCTAAATGTACATTAAATTTTCCTCCAATCACCAACAAAATTGAGTCGACCTCTACTCTTAGAACGAAATATCCCATTGGATAAAGACAAAATAAGTAACCCAAACTTAACTGTTAAGGCCCATGCAAACGGAAGCATAAAGTTACGTTATTTTTGCGTGCTGTTAGCCAACACTATTGCATTCGTTTGTGTGGGCCGAAAAGTTTGACCGGTTTTAAACTGTACGCAACAACTGCCAACGTTGATGTGGTTCCATGCTAACGGACGCAACATGTTGAGCCCAACAATGTTGCGTGTTGTTGAACAGCAATGTTGCGTCCGTTCGCATGGGTCTTAAACTGACCATCCGTAAGCTACTATACCGATGTCCTCGTCTTTGCATTAAAGTTTCTAGCATTTGCTCGCCCTGATGAGTCAATACACTTGGTAAATTAAAAACCGAAAGTTTTCCGCAGTCAAGAAAGCGCCAAAACTTTCCCTTTGCGTTCGATCAAAGTTGTTTTTACTGAACGAGTCACGCAACCGCTTGCCCACTGTCATGGCGGCGTAGCTACGGTTGCTATGCGGGTCACGTGACGGTGCAAAGCCTCCAATGTTAAAATGTGTAAGCTATTGACACTGTTATTGTTCAGCAACCAATGCAATATTTCGTTCTGGGAGTGGAGTATTACTGACAAAACTCCCTTCGATAAAATGAATCATTGTGCTGTGGCACAAAGCGGTTCTCGTCTGCAATAACCTATTCATGATCAGTGAATCTGAGACGCAAATTGATCTTTCAACTGGCTGCAACAGTTTTTTATTTAAAAGAAAATAAAGAAACTAAAATATGTGACAATTTTTCTTACAAAAATATTTCTGTACAAATATTAAAAATATTTCTTTAGTAACCTCCATCGCAGGTTGCTTTAATTGGTGGGATGATAAAGCGAGAACGGTTGTTCTTTGTTTTGTGTTTTTGTTCTCCATTTTTTTTGTTCCAATCCATTGACCGTGCACAAGACACAAAGAGTATTGAAGAATATGTATTTGAACAACAAACCAGAAAAAAAACATTTGGGCTAACACGCAATCTTTTATGCTCAGATAAACATATGATGAACCCCTTAATGGCCAAGAGAGATTTTTCTTAATGAAAATTAAATTTTAGTACATGTAGTCCAATTATAAACACATTGGATGTTGTCACCACTCACTGCAAGTTTAAATAAAAAATGATTTTTTTCACAAAATACTTCTTTTTGAGCCAAGAAACGTAAGTCCTCCGTAAACTTCAACAAAACTTGTTACAATTCTGTTAAAAACAATACTTTTGAAAAATCCTAGATGGCGGCTAAGATAGCGAGCGTTGTGAACACATGGCAACAGGTTTTACATGCCCAGTGGACAATGTTGTCTGTTGTCATTTTGACTGATATATAGGTAGAAGAATTTGCCTCTTTTTAGGTCAATGAGCAAATGTGGGTTTAACACCACGACAGTGAAGCACTCATCCCCTCAATTGCCACCGCGCACTATATCCACTGCAGAAAACAAATAAACAGTTTAGTTCCCCGTGGATAAGATTCTACAGCTGGTATCTTTTCTGTTGTCCATCAATTCGTCCCTGCAAAGGAAACATAACGTATGCGTTATTTTTAGTGCGTGCATTTACTCCAATTGTGGAAAAAAATGCAAAAAAAAAAACCCAACAAAACAAAACAAATTGAGACGGTCGATAAAGCGAAAGGCTGAGGTTCTCGCACAGACTGTGTGTAAAAGTCTCTCAGCTGTGTAACTGATATAAACTAAACGAGGGCTTTCAGGAGTATAACATGCGATCCAAACAAAAAATACGCCAATCAAATACAAAAAAGATTGGGAAATTGGTCAGACCAGCATAAATGCTGCAACTGACGTGTGGAAGACTTTGGACTTGTCACTGCGGAATACAAAAACGCTGTCTGCTTTTAAAGTTGGTCTCTCCAAAGCAAAATTGTAACAATTTCTAATCACTTCCCGTCCTACACATTGCTTGCAATGAAGTATATTTTTCTTGGTAGTTTAACAGAACGCGTTCCGTGTAACTCAAACACCTTGAAAACTGTTGCTTTTAGATTTTCCTTGTTTTTAAGGAAATCCTTCCTGAAAACCACACTTTACGATGCTTGTAGTTGTAGCTCTATTAAAGACTATTGTTATAAAATATGTTATTATTATTATTATTTTTATTATTGTTAATGTATCTCTCTTACGATATCTATTAACCGAGCGTTTTAAAATGACCCCTTGACTCAGGAATAAAAACGGTCTTTTCCCTAGTTATCGACTCTTACTAGCTAAGTGTGAGGTCCGAAAGGCAAGTTATTGACCGAGTTTTTCCTTCCTTTTATCGAGCGCGGGCCATGAAAACAAGGAAGAAAAAAAAGGATCTATAAATTGCCCTACGGAACGAACAAACGAGACTATTGAGATGTTTCAGTTTGTTATCAATATACGGCTTTGCTGTTAGTTCCAGGAAATTAACAAAACAAACTCACGTTTTGCTAGGTTATCGATAGCTAGAGATCCGTAGGGTTTTTACTAACGAACCTGGAACTGTAACAAAGCGCCCAAACAGCAATTTTCCTGATTACTTTATAACATGAGGAAACTTACCTCCAGATTCCCTCGAGCTCTTGAAAGCACTGCTTGTGTATGAGACACTGCGAAATCGGAACATTTGAATTGTTTTAGTTTAGTTATAACACCGAAGCTGCGACACCAAAACTAGTTCAAGTAAGAGACCACTTTCCACCCCCAGTGACCATAAACAATAACTTCAAGCCGAGGTCAAGCTCCAAGTTTCATACGTTTGCTGTATTTCCGCCCCCCTCTTGCCTCGACTCAAAGTTGTTGTGTTGGTCACTGGAGCGCATTACTTGAACGTGGTCACTCACTCTCACTAGTTGTTCAGTTCATGCGTATATCTTAAAACTACTTACACTGATCCATGATCTGAAGCTCCATTTTTGCCTTAAGTAAATTTGTGGCCTTTGGAAAAAGGAATCAAATGATAGTGAATAAAAATAGTATTAATATTAATAATAGCAACATTAATATCAATAATACTATTATGAGAAATACAAACTAGAACTACTGCTCAACAATAGTAATAATAGAGCAAGCTTCTATACGACGGAACAAAAACTACTATGTTGTCAACAAGAAGTAAACATGCGTAACCAAGACTTAAAACAAGCCAAATCGTTGGAAGGTGTGTTGCAAGGTCTTTAATAGACCGCTTTCACAATATGCCCCAGTGATCATAAACAATAACTTTAAATCGAGGCAAGAAAGGCTAAAATTCATACAATTCTCGTATTTTAGCCTTTCTGGCCTCGATTTCAAGTCTTTGTTTATAGTGACTGAAGCGCGGCGTATTACGAAAGTATAGTCATAATGAAAACAAGTTTGTCGTCGAAAAATAATGTCAACTCGTTCATTAATTCGGCTGATGTAATTTGCTCTTTTACTGATAACTTCAACTTATGATACGGAGACTGACAAAGAATAAACACAGTGGGTTTTGAGTAAAACGAAATTAAATCGTCGCCAATGGCTTGCAGCACGAATCTGGTTCCACTTTCTCTTTTTCCTCGCCGACCGTTGCGTCTGAGCAGAGCCTGAGCGAGATTGTTCTTGGCGACGTCACCAGGATGCGTGAAAAGTAAATAAACATTCACTACCAGGAACATCAACGAGATATTAAAAGACATTACTTAAGGTCTGAATACTTTACACAATCAATAAAACTATAAAATTACGCTCATGCTTTCTCAAAAGATGAGTTTTTTGTCTAAATGTTTGTTTTCAAGAGAGTTTCCGTGCCGGGAAGAAAGCTATTCGGGGATAAATTCATTTCAGTACCGGGTAATTTACCTCCTGCTATATGACTTTGGGGCGGGATGAGCTGGTCCCGGGATGATCTCACCCGGTGCTTGGGATCGGCATGAGCTGACATCCCGGGATGATCTCACCCGGTGCTTGGGATCGGCATGAGCTGACATCCCGGGATGATCTCACCCGGTGCTTAGGATCGGCATGAGCTGACATCCCGGGATAGAAAACTCCAAGCAACCAATCGCACTTGGAAGGAGAGACCAAAAACCTGGCGCGGGTTGGACGAATTTGTTCCTGGCGGGACAAATTTTTCTCGGGCAAGATGTCTTTCGTCTCGGGTTTCCGAGATGAACCCCCTTCTACACATGAACGTTTTTTCTCGTTCCGGGGTGAACTCATCTCAGTTCTTATGTAAATGGTTCCTTATACCAAAGCTGGCCTTCTAAAAGATAGAGTGCCAGAGTTTCAAAGAAGCGGCAGCAATGACGACTCGTGATGCACTGACTAACGCCGCAGCGCAAAGTAGCCTGGTAACTAGATTAAAGTTTCCATGTACCTCAAGCCGTTCACAGGCCTTTCTCATCTCCTGATCTTGCAAGTGCAATTTATGGCGTAATCTGCTGATTTCCTCTCTCAGATTCTTGTTCTGCAACCAAAACCGATCAAGCGTTAGATAAAGCATCCTTGAACAAACACAAGTAAACATCAACATATACAATTTTTGATTATAGCAGTACACCACTATACTGGCTGCACACCCACAAGTTAGCGACATGTGTTGTTGGGAGAAAAGGGGGAAGGTTAGGGTAGAAATATTTCAAGGGATCTCAACACCCCAGGAGAGGTAATATCTCGCGCGTTGGGAGGGGGAGACGTGTTGGTAGTTCCTTGCTGCAGTTTAACAATATATAATAAAATAAATAGAGCTTGTGAAGCAGCTTTTACAGACAGTTTATTCTGTTCCTGAAAAATGTTAATGTATGTATGTACGCAACAACAATGGAAATAAAGTTGTTGTTGAAAAGGTTACACGAAGAGTGTATTTGTTTGTTTAGCTTGGAACTTTGAAATTAGTTATTTATGCATGCAGATAGGGTGGGCTAAATACCAAATTTCAAATATAAAAGAAGCTATTTTGGTTAAATGTTATCATAATGCATTTGTTGTCATGTTTATTTTAAATCTTTAAATGCATTTTTGTCAAAGAACACTTAAATTTAACGGAGCAAAAGGAAAGATTTCTTTTTACCTTGAGTGATTCTTGTATTTTTCTTGTATCCTCACCGGTTTAGAAGCTTTTTTTTTATCCAGCACACACTTTGATACACATACTCTGACAGTCTAAAGCTTGTTTTTAAATGATTCTAAATTTCAAACTCATTAAGAATCAATAACTAGCACCATTAAAAAACGGATGTGTGTGTGTGGGGGGGGGGGGGGATTGGTTATTAGCTTACACAGATACTTTCTCAAGTATTTTCGAGCAAAAACAAGTTAAACTCCATCCCTCCTCTGCCAACCAACCTTTCCCCACGCTCATCATATCTAATGACCGATCTGTATCGCTTTAAGATGTATTTACTCAGCTCAGTGTTTACTTGAACACTGCTTCACCCAATTAGTTTCATAAACAATATGAAAAAGTTGCTGCAGTAGACATCGAGTAACAAGGTATGCTTGAGCTATCACGCTTGATCCTATGGTAACTCTCAAAACGACCAAGTATCAAGACAAAACCTTGTAAACTAATGGTTTTAGTTTAGGCTTCCTTGTCGCCAAATAATATGTCAGCAATTATTCTCTTACCTAGTAAGTTAGACCTTGTACATTACTTCATGAAATGAAGCAAACAAACAGTCGCAACTTTAAAGGAGTGTCAACACCCCCATGTTTCTTATCTAAAGATCTATATGAAGGATCGAGGAGCTGGCGAATTTACAAAAGATATAGCTTAAAATTCTACCTCGCTATCAAGCTGGCCAGCTTCGTTCTCAGTCCTGATTGGTTCTGGGCTTACTCTGAACCTGAATGCAATGTCTTCGCTCTCCTTTAGCCAACAGCAAACCTTTTCCACTGAGCTTTGCACCGGACACAGCTGATTGACGTCACGTGACTGGTTACCCACAAGGCTGTTCAGAACCTGAGACACGTGGCTTGCTTCTTCGCTGGCGCAGCCCAATTTTCCCACCAGCTCGTTATAGTCCTTCACGGCCGTCCAGACAGGCCTGGTGGCTTGATATTTTTCGCCCGAATCGGCATCTACGAGAGGGCGTGATCACAATATTTTAAAAGGCTTTGCATTTCTTGGCTGCCACTTTAGAAATCTACCTGTGTTTTCAGTTTCACCCTGATATGACCCTCTAAATTAAACAAGATTGAAAATGTGTGTATTTATCTTCAAGATAGTGCGCTCGTTTTGACGGACTGAGAGTATTTTAAACAAAGAAAATTAGTATAAATACAGTGGACAATGTTGCCGTCGCGGTCAAACCTATGAGATGTGAAAAGGAAAGTATATATATGTTTTTGAATGCCAAGTAATATTTCACCTTGCTTCTTATACAATTAAACAAAAGGGTTCAGTTATAACCGCGACACACAAATTTCTTTGTTAGGCTTTAGTACAAAAACAGGACGTAATTTTATGCAGAGATGGAAACGTGAAAATACAATAAAACGTATTATTATATACACAAGTCACTAGATAACGGCAATGGAGCTCTCTGATTGGCTCCTGCAAAACTAGGACCGCGCCTCGTTGGCTATCAGCTCATGTACGACTCGAGCTCGTGGAATAATTGTTAAATGGACTGTCGCTCGGTACCTTTCTTCTCCCCATCAGTGAAATCGAGTTGCCGCACAACCGTTGTACGCGGTGATTTTGCAGGTGACTGGGTTCCGGGTCTTCGGAGCTGTTCCTCTAGCTTGAGCCGCAATGCATTGTTGGTTTGAATGCTCCTCTCAAGCTGCACTCGCAGACTGCGGATCTCTGAGAGGAGCAGCGCCAGTGCGTTGTTCTCTGCTGATCCATCCAGACTCTTAGGCCCTTCTCGGACATAACTCGTGCCTGAATAAAATGAAATAAAATTGTTTTGTTAAGCCAAAAGACTTGCACACTCTCACACTCACGCTGGAGCACACGCAAAGGTTTTCCTGTAAAAATGTGCATACGCATCAAGACACACACATATAAAATACAGACACACAAACAAACAGACAAAATAACACACACAAACAAATACCGAAACTTAGACACAAGCACATGCAAACCGTACGAGATCGATTTATTCATGAGTTAACAAATCAGAGGAGTATTTTTCTATTTTTTTCTCTTTTCCTTTTCCTAACCCTAATAAACCGTTCACTTGACTCTTAGGTGACTCATTGGCTCATAAAATAACGGTCCTGAAAACGAATTAGTTTTGCGCGTACCGTCTGTCTGAACATCCACATTCCGCCCCTCAGCCGACAGTCTGTACAACCGCTCGTACACGTTCAGTTCCTGTCGCAGACTCTTTAGAGCTTCGTCACTTTCCGCCGTCTGTTGCTGAAGTAGTTTGAGCTGCTCCAAATCACTGACAGCAAATAAAAGTTGTCGTATTAATTTGTAAAACTTGACACTTTTCCTTAAACCTTCTGATTAGTGTTGGTAAGACCATAAAGACAACTATAGTTGAAGCGAGATTATTTTATTAATGCTTCAAATATCCCCCTGCGTGCTGAGGATTTCAAACGACTTCGCACAAAAAAAAGATGGTTTTATGAAAGGGCTATCTCATTATAGCACAGACCAGGCCTTAAACCAGTAGATATTCAATGGCCTTCTGCTCAATCGCTGGGACACTCTGAATACGTTCTGATAGTTCGAGCGTTTAATGAAACTTTGTGTCCTCCCAAGGAGATAATCTAGTGGTTGCAGTAGAGGCTGGCAGAGCGTAAATATAACCATAAATACCAGATAACCTATATCTGCTTGTCTGACTGTTCAGTGTTACAGGTAATATACGACGGCGCAAAGACTTTAATCAAATCTCACCGTGAATGCAAGGAAGTGAACGTCTATCACAAGATACCTACACTGAGAGAAATAATACCTCGGCTATGTACCAAAATAAAGACCAAAAACTGTAAAATTCTGTTTTGAAAAAACAACAGCTAAAAAGTTATCTAGGAGTTTCGAGTTATACTCTCGCGTGCTGAAGAAGACCAAGAAAAAACTAATTTCGTCGCTCCATAGTTTTTATCTGTGTTTGTATCTAAGCTGTAGTGACGCAGATAATTCAAAACAAAACAAAACACCTTGGAAAAAGACAAAACAGTTTTCGTTGTTTTCTGTCTGTTTGCAGTCACAAGCTGCGGCGTTAAACACAATAATCTCAGCAGAAATGTCTTTGCCTCTTGTCACGCGTAGTGTCCCAAGTTCTTGGAGACGTGGTTTTATATTAAAAAACTAACCTCCAGATAGGGGGCCTATAAGAGGGCCCAGTGAAAAGCGCCAGGAGTGCTGCTTTCTGGTTTTGTAAACACGTCTATTAACACAGGATACACTATCTGATACTACAGCAACATCTCACAGTCCTACCTAGCCATATCCAAACTATGAAACATGACTTGTCTCCGAAACAAAACTGATTACAACAAACCCCCGCCTATAAGACCCAAGAATTTAAGAACTTGTTAGACTAGAAAATTCGAATTAAGTCCCCTTAATGTAAGAACCTGTCCATAGAAATCAACCTCTTCCAAATTAATGAAAATGGCACAGAAACCTGTAAATGACACTCAGGTAAATAACACGTCTATATAAACACGGCGACAAAGCCAGTGGCGGATCTAAGTGGTGTATGCCCCCCCTTTTCGGATATTTTTTCTCCTTTCTTTTACAAAAGCGAAATTTTGTAGCAAAAAATAAGTTCCAAGCGAGTACGATGCTGAAAGAGGCAATTTTAGAGGCTCAAGTTTTCAATTTTTTTTGATGGGGGAGGGGGGCGTGCCCCCAAATACCCTTAGAAAACTCGCCCCTTCGACGCTCGTTGGTGTCCCTCCCTTTTGAAATCCTGGATCCGCCCCTACAAACAAATCTTCAGAAAAAATTACCATTAGAAAACCTCGACTAATATATAGTGACTGTAGGCAGTGCCTTTTTCTAAAAAAATTAAGAATCTATTTAGAACCTGTTTCGCCCCGCCTAATTTTCTAATAAGCACTATTTTCACAAAAACCTGTTTAGGCCAACTTGTAAAAATAGAAGTTCTTATATGCGGGTTTTCATTGTACACTGTTGAAGTCTTGAAAAAAACTCCCATAAAATAAAGGTCAAACTATTTTTTTGTTGAAGCTTACTTGCAAGAACATCAAACTTACCGGGTCTTTTCCCTCTGAAGATTTTCCACAATTTTTCTTAGCCGCTCGATCTTTCTCTCCCTTTCTAGTAAATCCGACTTCAGAGTGTTGTTCTCTCGTACAATTATTAGTCTATCAGGTAAATCATTGTTGTTTCCTGAAACGCCATTATCTGCGAGTTGCTTCTCTAGCTGAGCCCGTAATCCATCATTTGTGCGGATGCTCTCTTCTAATCGCATGCGTAGTTCACGCATCTCTGCCATATAAGAAGCTAAAAGATCATCGCTTTCATTCTTCATACCGGGCGATGCCCGCGCGCCGCTCGTACTGGACTGTAACCGCGAGAGCACATCGAGCTCGTTCTTGAGTGTAGCGTTCAACCTCTCACCCTCTTTTACCTTGGATTTTAGAATCGTGTTTTCCAATGCAAGTGAATTTATTTGCTGGAAAAAAAACACAAAACAATTATGTCGTTAGCAAAGACTTCACAAAAACCTGTGTGACACAAAAAAGCATGATCGGAAACTCTTACATGTTTTTCAATTAAACGTTTTTAATTTACCCTTTAATGTTTAGGTCTTTAACGAATTATTTAGAATCCCAATAGTTTTTGAAACGGTTGCAGATAACTGCTCAGGACAACTTTCAAGCAAGCAGCTTTCGTCCTAGATTGTTACTGAATTGGACAACACGTCTACCATCTTGGCAACTATCAAGGATTTTTCAAAAATAAATCAGACGTATTTTTATAAAATTTGCTTTGACACTGTCCTGGAGTTAAAAGAAAGCATGTAAATGTGTACTCAAATAGGAAAACAATCAAGAAAAAAGTAGAGAAGAAAAAAGTAGAACGGAGGTTGCCAAAAAAATCCGGTTTTCGTGATCCAAACTCTAGCTTGCATAATTTTATCTTGAAATGTCGTCACCCCTATTCACGTCAAAAGATGTTTCCTTTGTTAGACGAACAGAAAATGTCAATTTTCAAAGCTTCAAGTTAAGGTCGGAAAATGCTTGGAAGGTCCGAAATAACGCCAACCCCCTAAAGAGTTCAAGGGTTTTTATATTAGTTACTATGGACCTAATTAGCTATCACATATTCTATATATTACCATTAGTATTAGTTACAATTTTTGTATTATCATAGTTTTAGTTTAGTCTACCACTTCTATATTGAGCCCCTGGTTCGGGAGAACGGCCAACCACTCCGTGTGTTATCGTCTCTAAATAATTTCTTATTGCTATTACTTTCACTATTACTTTTATTACTATTATTATTATTAATATTCGGTAAATAAAGCAGCATAGACAGGAAAAGGAGCGACCATTCTTTGTTGGTGGAAGAATAATTTCCCTGCAAGTTTTGACGTTGGTGAAACTTCGGCTACAAGTTTTTTTTTTCTTTTTTTTCTTTTAAGGTTTAGAAGCGTCAAAAAAAGCCTCCCCCCCTTCCACGATACTTATTGGTCCGACCCTAATAGCGACGCAACAGTAAAAATCGAAGAAAAAAGGCACATTTCTCGTGGCTTTCTTTCTTACTTTTTCCCGTTGCGGCGACAAATCTGTAGGAGAAGTCCAGCGACCAATTGGTCCAGTCCCCTGCCCAGCTATTTCCGGCCGTGTGGGAGTACTGATTGACTGGGGCGTGAATGGGGAGGTTGAGCGAGAGTGGACGAGCGGTCTTGCTGCCAAACGAGACTGAAGTGTTTCTATGGTCTTATCCCTTTGTTGAAGATCGTGCTCAAGTCTAGGAAAAACATAACATGAAATTACAATACTCTTAAAGAAGTACGATTCTAGGGCACCCAAAGCAAAGTAAATAGCACTGAACATTTTGTTACAACTGAAACTCGAAACTGTTTTGCGTATTTTAAAATTTGTCAGTTCACAAATATTCTCAATTTTCCACTTCCGTTTTAATATTTCCCCATTTTTAAATGTTAAAACAAACTTTTCATTTTTTAAGATTTAAAACAAGCGGTTTACACTAAAAAATGATCTACTTCGTTTTAATTGTTGTTGTTATTATTATTACTATGAATATTATCTTTATTATTATTATTATTATAATTACTATCATCATTATCATCATTATCATGAAATTAATATTTTGTTGATTGGTATGTGTAAAAAATACTATTAAAATGAATATAGTTTATTGGCAAACAAAAAAATGTACAATTGCCGAAAAAAAAGATACATCCAGATTTCAACTCTTTTCCGTCTATCAAATGTTAAATGTGTCTGAATCACTGAACAAAACACAGCACAAAGAAACGAAGCATTAGAAACTAACTACAACAAAATGGTACAGTCACCCTCACCTTTCTATTTGTCTCTTCAGCTTTGCCGAATGATTCGTTAGCTCGTTCAAATTCTTTCCTAAGTCTTCATTCATTCTTTTCGTACTTCGAAGATTACGCTGAAGGTCCGCTACTTCATCGGCTGATTTTCGTGTCTCTTTCAACTGATCAGTAAGCGTTCGAACTAATCGATTGGCGTCCGTAAGTTGTCTTTGCAGCTGTGCAGCTTCGCCATTATTCCGAAGATGATTTAAGGCTTCAGTAAGGTCTTCGATTTGACTTCCTAAAGACTCATTTATTTTCTCCGCATTTCGGAGTTCTAGTTTCAGTCTTTTTACATCGTCGAAAGCTCGCAAACTTTCGTTAAATTGTTCCGTAAGTTCTCTGTTTCTTTGAAGTGTTTCTTCGAGGTGATCTCGCACGCACCGAAGCTCGTCTTCGTTACTCTGTGCAGACTTACGTTCATCGGCCATTGAGCTGACTTCTTTATCGAAATGCCGTCGAAGATCTTCATTCGCCCTTATTCCTGCTTCGTACTCATTTCGAAGCCTCTGGAGTTCGGCCATCTCACGCACTTTTTCTGGCGACTCTTTCAAACCCCGAAGCTCCTAAAGGAGAACCAAGCAAAACAGGTATCAGTTCATGACAAAAAGATCACCCCTTGTGCATGTTATAGAGCTAAAATAATTTCCAGAACGTCATGCACAAAATACAAACATACAGACGCTTTACAAGCCAACGAAGCATTGAATCGATATAGAAATTTCTGCAAAAATTACGATTTCGTGTTCCAGTACGGTCAATTTGTGGTGGCTGATTCCCCAAGACAACTTCGAGCGCGCCGCGATCTTTCAAGTTAGTTGTACTTGCTCGTGTACATAAACCGAATACCATTTATGGTAAAATTACTGTGCATTTGTTTCAACAATAATATTTGAACATTTAGTTTTAAAATGAAAATTGTGGTTTATTTTCTATACGACCGCGACATTTCCAATGTTAGACCTTTAACCGCCGAACTGAAAAACACGAGACTAACTTTTTCTCATCAAAGTAAATTTATTGCTTGTTCAATCGCTCACACAGAAGAACTAACTCCTTCCAGAACACTTTGAACAATTTTAATTTGGTTTTAAAAGCAGATCTGACAAATGTGTAGAAAGGCGATGTTATCAACAAAAATTGCTTTCACTTGCTCAGTTCCTGTCAGCTGAAGATACTGTTTTTGTGAAACATGATATAAAATACACACATTTTGTTTACGTAGCAACAGCTAAAAGAAATAACCAATTGAAGTCTGTAAACTTTTAATCTATCTATAACCATCATTTGTTACCTTAACAAAACCGTGTAAACTGTGCATTGAGCCAACACGCAAAACAGAAATCAACATGATAGCTACCGGAGAACTATTACAAACGAGTTTACAATTGTTTACAAAGACGGGAAATTCCAGAATTATGGAACTCGTTCTTAAGTGATTTACAATTTTACTATTTTTCAGTTCTTTTAAATTAGTATATAACTAATTTACAATTATACTGTTTTTCAATTCCTATAAACTCAAATATTACGAAAAGTTTAATGAACATCTTTCAAAACCATTCTGCTGGCGATAATCTCTATCTTATGATGTTTAATCTTTTATCCTAAGCTCCTGGCAATATATAATTACACACATTACCGCTTTGCAAGTTTGTAGTGTAGAAAACTACATTTTGTAACTCTACTAACGAGTACATGGTGTGAAACCATCAGTAGAATGTTTTCTACAAAATAGATTTAGAAAAATACTACATGACATTTTACAATACTAAAAGGAATGCCTGCTTTCCATGCGGATGCAAGGTACTAATTACAGAACATTTAAACCAACCAAATAAAATAAGTTTAGGGGTTCTAGGGATTTTGCTTGTCGAAGACCAGTCGGATGGCTTTTCAACAAAACTGCTAAGGCAGTTTGAAAGTTATAAGACTTGTGGTTTGTTTTTGGACTTCCTTACCACTATAAACGGCAACAATAAGACTTCATGTAAATTTCATAAGTTCGCGCTGAGAGGCCAGTAGTTTGGCGACTCAAGGAAGGTAGTGTGAGTTGTTTTATCAATAAATATCTTGCAAAGGCTGTTTTGGTTGGTTTGGGTGAAAAATCTGTCATGCGCTGAAACACCAAAGAAAAACTATTTATGCTTTGCGGGCAGAAAAATATCATGTTCCCCCGTGCTACGGCCACCACACGGGCCTGCACCAAATGACAAAAGGCTTTGACAGGACTTTCCCGAACTGCCATTTTGAAGTATGACGGAAATAGTTAGCAGTACAGAGCTCCCTCCCGGTGCTGCAGACACGAAAAACTACATTTTAAGAAAGTGGCATACGGGAAAACAAAACTAAAAAAAGTGTGCGTTTGCTCCGCCGAAGGGCTAACACTCGAAACATCAGTTTTACACCAAGCCTCACAAACAAAAAGAAACCTGCCATATCAACGCTTGTTGATCGAAACTCATATTCAGCTTACTCGTCTTAAGAAAAAAACCCAGGTTTTTTCAAAACCAGTTTTCTAGTAAAAGAAAAGTCAAACTAAATCGGTTGGCGTACGCACTGCGAACGGAGCCATTCATAAAGGCCTAGGCAATACTGTTGTTTGAATGAGAACAAAATCTTTTTCAGCCCGCATGGGTTTTCGGTATCTAAAAACCCTCCTTGGAAAAGAGAATCAACCATCACCTTTTGCTTGAGACGTTGTATCTCGCCGACTTTCTCGTCCAGAAGTTTCTTAAACTGTTGGCCCAGTCTCCTGCTCTCTTCAAGATCACTACGCAAACTCTCTTCCACCTCGCGGTTGTCTTGACTTTGAACTGCATCCCAGTCCCTTGCAGGAGATGTCTGCGCCGCCGTATTTGTCCCAAGATTGCCAGGAAGGCCTGGTGTTGAGGGAGCATTCCGTAGTTCATCGAGCTGTCGCCGTAGATCTTCCACTTCAGCTTCTCTTTCCTGTAGAGCCTCGTCGTAATCCAAGTTCATATTATTGGCGTAGAATTCAAGTTTGGAGTTGGCGTCAGTAAGTCGTCTCTCGAGCTCAGTAAATGTTCTCTTGGTGTCTTCCAACTTTCCTTTCAGCACGTTAATCTCTTGAGCTTGATTCTGCAACAATATTAACTTCACACTCAATTTGACCAATATATTACCGATTATTTCACAGTTTGATATCAAGTTCATTGAAGTGTATCCGGAACGTCACTAGATGTTATTGGTTAAAGTTTCAAACATATGTAGCGCGTTAACAGGAAAAGGGTTTCCTGAAGCATGTCCGAGAGACTAAAAATGACTACAGTTGGGCCCCGATAACTCGAACTCTGATAAGTCAAAGTCCCCGCTAATTCGAAGTAATGTTCATTCTCCTTGGAGTATCTTACTATTGATTCTTACCTCGTTAATTCGAACCTCCGTTAATTCGAACCATTTTCTTTTCCCCATGGGACATCGAATTGATGGGGTCCAACTGTAGTTGATTTTTGCCCAATTTTACGCCACTTTTAGATGCTAGTTTGATAATCTTTTCACCACATGCAAGCTAGGATAGTATTTCAAAACGAAAGCTAATGAAAGGGGCAAGAAATTGAACGGAGCGAATTGCCGTATGCAGTCTTTTTTCACTGAAATGTCTCTTCCCCCCTCCAAAAAAAGTGTTGATTACAATGTCACTTGATCCACATAAATTTAGCTTTCTGAACAAAATGCAGTAAAAGACAACTGAGTTAAGAGCATTTGAAAGAAAACACCGTTATTGTCCGTCAGACGCCTTGTATTTTGCATGAGACCCTTTTCTTGTTAACAGCGAAGATACACTGAAACCGGAACGGTGTTTTTAAAGTTTTTAGCGTAAAAGGTTCCTTCTTATATTAAAATGTAATCAAATGAAAGCTCAGAGTGTTAAGAGTTAATTCACTTGTATTTTGCCCAATTCTTGAACAATGCTAAAACACGCGTTAATTAATCCTTTATTACACTTTCAACCTCGGTTATTGTGTTTCTAGCGTCCCGAATCTCGGTTATCAGCTCATATTAACTGTATATGGAAGCTGATTCAGATTGCGTAAAGTGGTAGCGAAAGGGCCTGCTGTAATTGGGGAGACCTGTAGCAATGTCCCTCTCCCATCAGGGAAAAAGCTAAATAAAAAAATAAATAAATACTTTGAGCATGAACCCAAATTTCAAGGTATTTAAGCGATCAGAACTTAATATCTAGAATTTAAAACAAAATTATTTCATTGCCCTTGCCGGATATAAGTTTGCTTACAGCCAACTCGACGCTACGAGCCTCGTTGAGCAATTATTTCACATCCAATGCGCGCTTATAGAAGAAACATATAATAACCCTCGTCATCATTTCGTTATTCCAATCACTGCGCAAGTTTTTTGGTAAGTTTTAACTTAAAATAGGTCTATTGGTCAGCTTGATCAATTAGGGAGGGCAAACCAAGAGTCAGTACATCCACAAGGCATTGTCTAATAGATAACGTTAGAGTCTAGCGGCCAGAACCCGTCGGCGTCCCTTACCTTCACCAGTTCATCTTGATCCTTTCTTGTCTCACCCATTTCTGCCTGCTGACCGACACTCCCTCTGTCCTGCTGTTGTAACTTAGAACTTTGTTGGAGCTGATACTGAAGTTTATCAACTTGCTGCAAATGCACAGATATGCGCAGAACAACTAAGTTCGGTTAGGGAGATGTACTTCTGACAGTGTTACAATTCCAATAACTCTTAGATTATCAAAAGAGAAAGAAGACCTTGCAAGAAACGTAAAACACAAATAACTTGAGGTAAAATTTGCTACAACCCCTGGGTTTTACGCTTTGCTAGTAATCGTCTGACAGACAGCATATCAATCTCACGATCGCTAGCAAAGGAACTTCACAAAAGAAATAAAAAAATTTGTCCACTTGCAAGGTAACACTTGGGAACTTGTAGCTACTCTCTAGAAGCGTCGAAAAGCATCTAGAGCTCAGCACTTCCCAATGCTACTTACCAATTCTCACGTACCTCTACCATTCACAACTCAACACAACATTCGTTATCGTTTATTATTAAATACAGTCCAATGGTTATTCGATTTCAAGTTATTTGATTGGTTCGGTCGTCACCGGTTATCAGCTCATATTCTATTGATTGACTGTATATGGAAAACGCATGGTGGTGAGGCTGTCATAGGACACTTGATTCAATGAAAACGGAAGTTAGTTTTGAGTCGACGGCTTCTTCAGATACAATTTATTTTCAAACAAATAATTGCCGGTGAAAAAAAACTGTTGTTGTACTTAATATAACTGTATTTAATTAAACAATTTTTCTACTGACCTTCTGAATTATTTGTTAAATACACATGTTATATAATATAATATGATAAAACACAATATAATTCAATATAATATAATACAACACAACATAACACAATACAATGTATTACAGTACAATACCAAACACATATTTGTTTGACCGAGGTACTTTAATGGAGTACAAGCGGCAACTCCCACGTTGTACCTGTTCCAGTTTTCTCACTGTCTCTGGAGACACCATCCCCTGCATGTCCGGCCTCCCGTAATCTACATCATCAACGGGGACTGGGCTCGAACCTCCGACTCCACTTACACGGGGTTGTAACTCATTCAAGCGAGCCTGCAGTGACATATTCCAGCGTTCACTCTCTTCCAACTTAGCCTTGAGCTCCTGAATCTCCCTCTGATACACAGCATCATACGGGGAACTGCGTGCTGACAGCAAAGGACTAGTACTGTTTCTCGCTTGCTGTGAAGACAGCTGCTCTCGTAGCTGAGCCCGCAATGTGTCATTAAAGCGAATGCCTTCCACAAGTTGGGCGTGAAGGACTTCAAGGTCGTGTTTGATTGGGTCCGTACTGGAATGGGTAAAAGTTCAGCGATGTTATGATTAGACTTGTAAGCTTGCACTAATTGTCAATGTTGCATTCCAGAAGTTTGTTTCCTAACCTCATTACCAGGCTCTTCTCTTCCCCGAGGCTAATGGTGTTTTCAACATTTGAAATATTTCCTGAGTTTGCGTGACAGTCCATCAATGGTTTTTTTAATTCCCCGTACGAATGAAACAATCAACTTTTATTCAAACATGACACGGTTAGCCCATCTGACCTATTTGGTCTCTATCTGCTTTCAGTCCTATACAGTTACAAAAAACACCCTAAACAAAATCTTGACGTTTTCGAAATTTAGAATTACCGCTTTGTATATGTACGCTCAAAATTAATATTGTGAACTTCCCAATCTGCTAAAACAGTTTAACACGACCAACGACACTTTTGAAGGAAACAAAAATTGACCTGGCGCATCAGGAGTCAAAATGATTTTTGTGAGAAAATTAAAACGGCGAAGTGTGATTCGGCAGCGGAATTTTGCAGTTCGGGTGGTTGAACTTAATTAAAGAATTATGGTTGATATCAGTCAAAACCACTCTTTAAACTTGAACATCACAAAACTTTATGTTCTTGGTTTTTTTCCTTTTTTTCAGTTTTGTTTTCAGTGATTAGTTAAAAGGATCAGTTTAAATCAGAGTTTAGCAACTAGAGAAAACTTATCAAACACTTTACCTGGGCAACTTTCATTCTTCTTTTTTATTGAGCAAAAATTAGAAAAAAAGGAACGCTATAAAAATGTATCCGACTTGAGGAAGATTCCGATCGATATAAGCGTACTTGGAAATCACGATAGACCAAACTAAAAATACATGCAAAGGATACTTGAAACTTACTTGGTTCAATAATAATTTTCCGTATTTTGCTTTTTGATAATCGACAAACCAAGCAAAATGGCAAATCAGTTCTAGCCGCAGTATCATGTGATCACAATTAGTTTATAGTATTGTACAATTCGTTACCCTGAGTTATGGCTTCCCTGAGCATGCTGAGTAAAGCCAATGTACACGTCTTTTTCCTTCCTAAGAACCTCATTCAATCTGGCCGTCTCTTGAAGCTGAGCTTGCAATAACTGCTGCAGCTGATGTAGATTTTTGTCCTGCATAATTATCATAATCATAATCATCATCATAAAAATAATAACAAAACAAATAACAATAGTTATTATAACAATAATAACAGTATTAATAGTTTTTAATAATAGTAATATTAATAATAACAGTAACAATAAAAATAACAAATAACCCACAACAATAACATTTACGGACTTTCGGTCAAATAACTTACCTGATCTTCGGGTCCAGCCCCCACTCCTCCAAGACGTTCTCGTTGTGGAGTTCCAGGCCTCTGCAGTTGCGCCCTCAGTGTTTCCACTTCATCTCGTAGATGGTCGAGTTCTTGAAGGTCTTGTGCATTCTGGAAGAGTGAAACACAATGAAGTTATTCAATTTGAGCAAAGACCTTCCACTACCAAATTTCATGAAACAACTTAAAATGCAATTACATACTTTTTATATAAACGTTTAGTTCAGTTAAAACAAATAAGAGACAGCAACAACAATATATGCAATCAGAAAAAAGTCAAAATGAAATTATTCAATTTGAGCAAAGACCTTCCACTACCAAATTTCATGAAACGATGTAAAATGCAATTACATACTTTTATATAAGCATCTAGTTCAGCTCAAACAAATAAGAGACACCAATCACATATGCAATCAGAAAAAAGTCAAAAAAGGAAACAAAGACTGCAGCAAAACAGTGTTGAGAAATTCTGTAATACATTAGGAGTTGTCCATATAACAGTCAAGCACCTGGTTTGCCAATCTCACTTTGTAGTTCTCAATTTGTCGCTGACTTGCGCTGTTCTGCTCACTGAGGCTTTTTACTTGCTGTTTCAGGGTGTCACAAGCCGACTGTTGACAAACAGAGAGAAAGAAAGTTACTTCAAACACAATTTTAAAACAAGTGTGTCAAATGTTAAAACTAACAATGTATCCTTTAACTTGGCTACGGTATTGATTATTAAGGGTTGAAACCGTATATTTTACGTATGTTCTGGAAAGGGCGGGATTCAAGGTAAATAAATCGTAGCTAATATCAACCTCGTTATTCTTCACCTAATGTTGTGGTTACAAGAAAGATAAAAAAGACAGGACGGTAAAAAATCAGAATTGATCTTAAATTGTGAGGAATGATAGTAAAAGATTGGCAATGATTATAGTTGATGAGCAGTGATGGTAATTGATAAGGAATAGTGCTTATTGATGAGGTGGGAGATTGATTAAAGATTTTGATTTATTGTATCTGACGATGAGTGATCGAAAATGATAAAGAATTGCGGTAAATGAAATGGAATGGGGGTAAATGATTTAGTCTGACGGCAATCAACTTTGAATAATGAAAATTAATGAGGAAGGATGGGGAATGATGGTAACTGATTGGAAAGGAGTGAGCTGCTGCGTTTACCAACCTCGTTACTCTTTGACTTCTCCTGGTAGTAGTTGATGTTCTCCTGCATGTCCTTCAGTTGTTTGTGTTGACTCTCCTGAAGCTCCTGAAACAGCGTACCATGCGAAATTGAAATGAATTACAGTCACAGACATGTGTCGCATTCTCACCACTTACTCAACAAGTTCCAACTAACCATGATTAAAATAATTTAAACGAGTCAGTACGTAGACTGGGTAAAAAGCTGTTTAAACAAACTGCTTTATCACTGTAATATCAAATACTTTCTTTCAGATTCGGTGAAAATCATCGACATGTGACAGTTTTGACACGTTTAATTCAAATAAATTTAATATAATCAAGTTTAGTGTTTGGTAAGAACGCGGTATTACTCCAACTAAAAGCGAGATTCGATCATTTAAAGGTTTTGAAAGCAATTCAACTATTAAACAAAACGGTACAGATTCAAATTCACTCAAAATCATTCTGTATCAGCTATTTCAACACGAAAAATCGTGTAGCGATGCAAAACGACCTTCTATTTTAGCAAAGTTCAAGGTTTATAAAATCTGTATTCAATATCGTTTTAACCAAGTCACAGAGTCCTATAATCGTTGACCCGTGACTGAACTGACCGTTGTCATATTGTTAAACGTAAAGAAAATAGAACGAATCTTAAATTTCCTATTAAGATTGACATTAAATGACAGTTGACAAAACCTCCATTTATAAAGGTAAATCGCCCAATCATTTTATTCTGTCCCAGTCCAAATTAAAAAAGAAGTGGGGAATACAAATGAGAAGCACAGTATTTACCTTGATGATGTTGTCTTTAACTTGTGTGGCGTGTTTCATGGCGTCCACATCACTGTGGTAGGCTTGTAGCTTTTCTTCAAGCTCCAAATTTGACGTTCTTAGGGATGCCTGATGATTACACAACCGAAGGAGAGCAAGTGAAGACAAAATAAAGTGTGGGTGAAGTCCTCAACTAAGTACAAATCGAATTTAGCTAAAGAGCTCCGGAATACCCCAGGGTTATAGACCCATCGAAGGGTAACGAAGAACAAAATAGAAAAAGATAAAATTAGCAATTTGTTGGAAATCAGAACTTGTGTAGAGTGGAGCATGCAAAGGAAAGAACGGGTAACGAGCAAATTATACATTCCAAGAAAACTGAACGAGAATGTTTTAATTGTTAAAGTCACAAAAACAAAAAGAGAAAGAATTGGTATTAAGGATGAAGATAAAAGGTGAACGAGAAAGAAACAAACCGCATTAGTGAAATCAACTGACAAATCGAAGGAAACCGGAGGGACAGACAGGAAACAAACGGCTGATGATTGCAGTCACAGAATAACAGAAAACCAGGAAAGACTTGCAAAAAGCAATGAAAACACAACGTAACAGGTGAAAACAAGCAAATGTATAGGAAATTCGATGGAGGGAGAGGGATTGAACTACAACTGAATGAAAACTAAACCTCAACAATTGAAGCGGCACGGCTGACAAAGAAACACGACAATAGTGAATGCAGGGAATGAGGAGAGAGCGGAGAAGGCAAAAAAGAGGATTATACTGCAAAAGGCGTCTTACCGAAATCAAATGAAGGCGGACCTGACACACAAGACTAAAGGTAATATGACACAAAGTTTCTGCGCAATTATTTGAATTCATTTGACGCTTTTGATACAACACAGCAAACATTAGAGATATAACTGAAAAACCTACTAAGTCATGCAGTGCTTCTTCTTTAGCTTTCTGTGCATTGACAAGAGCCTGCAGGAGGGAAAAAGTTTATAAGACTTTTCTCACTACCCGAAATTGTCTGTTATATACCAAACACACGTGTTTTAGTTAACAAAGGACTTCCTAAAACAAAACAGAATTTAGCAAGATAGTCTTCATATGCGTTTCACCATGACAGCAGTCCTAATGGCATCCAAGGCATATAAAGCTAGATTTTAAGTTTCCATATAAACATTGCTTTATCGATACATAAACACACACACGGATTTAAAATCGTTTACCATCTCAATTATTTCCATTTTAAAATCACTCGTCTTTCCATTGTGATTAGTATTGAACAGCAGTGATTACAGAGTTTATCGCACTAATGTGGTGTGTATTCGCACTGTTTTGAACAACCAATCACAAAGCAGAAAAACTAAAACCGCCAATCCGTTTCAAACATTAACAAAAAAAAATGATTGCAAATTGGATATGATTAATTGGTAAATAAACTTTGAGTTGTGCAATTTTGTTCGAAAGTCATACTTGGGACCTCAAATCAGACTCGCACTGCATCCTCGTTCCTTTTTGAAGTTACGCGCATGAATTCAGACTAAACCGCACTACACTACACTCAGCTCAACTACTATTATGAGTCAGACAAAATATTCAAGCAAAAACAGTAGATTGAAAAAACACAAAAATTTAAAATTTAACAAATCTCAAAGCAATTGTTTTTTAATTTAGGATTATAAGAAGTTATTCTTATGGATGTTCCAAGACGTTAGATCTAACAAAAAGTTTTGGACCTAAACATTACCTGACTCTCCTCTGCAAACTTTTGTTGAAGCTCCTTAACATAATGGGAAGAACAGAAGAAGACTTGTGAGACGAAGCAAGTATATGTTGGCAGTACTTGTTATATTATACATTGTGTTCTATTTCTTATATTGTGTAAACAGAATCTGAACTCTCAAGAGAGAACCTACTAAGCCACAGTATAGATGGTGAAGACAGGAGAGGGGGTAAGGTTGAGCCCCCAACACTACTTGACATAGTTGCGCATGAACGCTAGCCACTTGGCACACAAGCAGTTTTGGCCTAGCTGATTACTCTTCATGAAAACACGGAACAAGTTTTATATGCGTAACTGTTGTTATATCTACAGCACGCTTGAAGTATTCAAAAATGTAGCTTTTAAAAAAACCTGCAAAATATTTTTTTTAAAAATTGTTAGAATAGGAAAATAGTTATAAGAATAATGAAAAAGATTAAGGCATGCCTGCATCAAAGAGTCACGAGCATTTATTTGTTAACAACAGAAAAAGTACTTTAGCCAAGCTTTGTCAGATGCAAAGGCCTGAGAAAGCTGAGAAAGAAGATGGCACGTGAAAATACTCCTTTAACACCAGTAAGTGTATACATCACTTGTGCCGGTTTTTTATATTTAAAATCTATCCAATGTTCTGATAAACGTAGTATTTTTAATTAGGAAATTCTTTTTGCTATGTGCACCAAAATGTTACTGAGTATATTTAAAATATCAGTGAAAAAAACAAATACCATACACACTTTAAAAACGTGCTTTGTAGAATTATCGCTTTAGGATTCTATCTTACAATAGACAAGATTGTTTACTAAACTAAACAAGCAAAATAACAACGCTGTGGGTCAACTCCTGATGTACAATCTGACCCCCACCCCTCCATTTTTTTTGGCTTAAAATTTTTGTACTTTGACCGATTTCTAAAAGATTTGGCACAACTGTTCTTTGTTTGTTTAAAACACATATTTTGACCCTATTTAGGTAGCGTCACGACTGAAGACGTCATCGTAAGAAGTCACGCAACCCGTATGCTGAAAACAAAAGTGGAGTATTTCGCTAAAATGCGACTATTTTCGCCTAAATAGTGTCAACTTCACTTTATTTCTTCCAATTTTTATATTTTATATCGCTAAAGGTTGTTTTCTCACCATTTTATTCAATTCAATTCAATAACTTTATCTATTCACGGTTAATTCATCAGGTAAATCATCTATCTATGAACCGATTAATATGTTTCAATCAGTGTTTAATTCGAAGATCTAAAAATGCGAAATCCAAGTTGGTGACATCATATTTTTGATTTGGTTGTCATGGAAACCAGTGAAACGCCCCGTGCTTTCGATCAATTGAAAGTACAATAAAAGTTCTTCATATATGCCAAATACCAAGTCAATTGGATAAAAGGTGTCAAAAGTCGGGGAGGGGGGACGATAGACCCCCCTTATGTCTTCTTGTATCTCTTTTACTCATGCTTTCTAGGAATAAAAAGCAAAATAATAATAAAACCGACCGTGCTCAGGCGACTTTCTAAAAAACAAAACAAAAACAAACAAACGAATATCTCATTTGGGCACCAAATATCTCCTTTTCATCCCTTTTTTCACACCTTTTTTCCCTCTTTCCTTGTTGGCTCTCCATGCCTTTAACGCGATTTTGAGCCGCTCTGTATTTCTGTACATTTTTGATGTTACACATAAGACTGATCTTCCTCAGTTAGCTTTGGTATATATACGTGAGTAAAAACTGTAAAAATATCTTAATTTGAACTGATAAACTACATTATTGTTGTTGCGTAGAAGACAAACTAACCTATATAGCTAGTAGAACATGGGCATTGTGTTTATAAAGATACTGCACCAAATTTATGCCTAGCTGCTCACATACCTCCATTTTTGGCAAATTCTTTTGTTTTGCACGAAGACTTTCGATAGCTCCCCTAAGAATAAATAGTTTATTTAGAGCCTTTACGGCGTTCTGACTTGTAGCTCATCACGCAGACATCTAGTTAACCAAAAGCAGTCGTTTATTGCGCTTATCTTATCAAAATCAAACTAATGTCACATTCACAAAAAGGCAGTAAGACAAACTGCACTACCATCATACTGCTCAGCGGCCAAACTTTAATAAGTTACACCATCACTTACGCGTTTATTCACCGCAAACTACCTTCTTAATTTCCCACGACCATTTCCCATCTGGCTTTGTAGCACAGGTGGTAGAGCAACGGTTATCTGTTCCGGAGTTTGTGGGTTCGAACTCCACCGTGGTCAGAGATTTTTTCTCTGTTTCTACGTGTGGGCACATATCCTTTATGGGGCTATCGCTCAGAAAGTGTTATTTAAAATACTTATAAGAGAACTTTTACTTATCAAATTTAATCCACTGTGTAGACGTCACCATCAACAGTCTGTCCTAAGCCACATCCAAGCTAAACAGCAACACAAAGCGATTTCTCCTCATTTAACAATCTCTTCATTTGTTTCCACTATGCTAAACTGAGTTCGGAAACTACACATGAGGCTTCACTCCATGTATTCTGTATATACTGAGTAACATCCAGACATCCATTCCCGACATAAGCTCGTGACACGCGGTGAGACCAAGACGCTAATACTCACTGTGCCTCTCGCAACAGAGCATTCTTTGTTGCAATCTCTTGTTCCATTTCCTTTATCCTCCTTTGATTTTCAGCTTTCAACTGATTTATGCAAGAAAAAAACGCAGCTGTTTATTCAAGATTTGACAATTGCAGTACTTTATATCATAAAACACATGTAAAAACCTTGATGTTTTGGTGAGGTTTCAAGGCTTGTTGTAAGGTTACAGTAAAGAAGTTTGGGTAAAACAAGTAAGTGGAGTCGGGTGAGGTGAGATAAAATCCAAAATAACAACGGGTGTTGTGTGTTACGGCGGGGTAGGATAGGGTAAGGCAAGTCAGAGCAAAGTAAAATAAACTAGAATAAAGCAATTAAAGTAAAGTAAAAAAGAGTAAAGCTAGTAGCATTGACTAGCCAGGGAGATCTTTTTCAGCACCAGTCACTGGCATGTGTTGGCATTATCAAGTCTTTTAGTGAGATACACTCTAAGAACAGATCACAACACCGCAATTGGTGTCTTTCAAGATTAGCAAGCTAACTATGGCCATGCTCTCAATATTAGCAGAAAACCCAGCAAACCTGAAAAACACAGTCTGTATTTAACTGGATAAGAGCGAAACAAGAACCTACTGTATAAATATAATTTGAACTTGGGGACCCTTATTTATGCAGAGCAAAAAAAATTTGCAGCCTGTTGAGAAGATAGGGAAGGAATAAGTAACTTACTTCCTGCTCAAACGTGGAATTATTTTTGTTTCTTCGGATGTCTTCCTCAAGTCTTCGAAGTGCATCTGCAGTGGTATAAGAGTGAAAAAAATGCATTAGAAACAAAGAAAACCTTAATAAAAGAACCAAGAAAAACCGAATGTTTTCACTGACGCTGACATCCGGTTTGGTTTGTTCCCAATCAAAACATTGTGGCTATGTTTACTGATAGTGCTTGTTAACCCAAAGACAATCTCCCAATTGAAACTTTGGCAGCAGAAAACGTTAGAGCGGTCAAGGAATACCAACCAGTAAAGTGTTGAAATACATTTTAGCTGTTCTTAACTCATTTTATATTGAATTACTTATTTGCTGTATTTATCAAACTTTATCATATTATTTTTACGGGAGTTGTCATATAGGGCAACCCTCTCAACTCTCCTTCAGGGTGTACTTTCTTTTTTCCTTTCTTCCATGCAATTATTTTGTATCTTGAATTAAATATGTATCTCTGTTAAAATATGTATGTTTCGTATTTTGACAGAGATCTGATGTAAAACCTAAACAGCGGTGTACATAAAGAGCGTTTTTTATGGTACGTTTGGCATTACGATTGCGAGTACCTATGTTTTAAAAGCGCTTAGAATCCGTTTGGCCTTACTAGCCGTGGAGCGCGGTTCCTACAGGATTTCTTTCTTCAAAGGAAAATTTGGTAATGAACAAGGAGTCCTTCATCTCCAGTAATCCATTGAGTTACACACGATATGTGTTTTTGACTGACAGTTTTTTAAACTTTAGCCTCTGCTGACCAGTGTGTTTAAATGTTTTCAGATAATTGGAGTTTGAGTTTCCATTTTTCATTATTATTATATTTGTTATAATAATAATAATTATCATTATTATTAATATTATTAACAATTATTCCACGAACGCGCGTTGGATATGAGCTTTTAGATAGCGGACGAGGTGCGAAGCACCGAGTTGGCT
>JAOBRG010341558.1:0-14440 GCA_027574985.1 Umimayanthus nakama | reverse complement strand
CAAGGTCCCGAGTTTGAAAATTAGTCTCTGTTCTTTTCTTTTTCGGGTGTCATTATTTCCAGAGTGTAAGTTAATGCAACAGTTGTCTTAAGATCTTTTCCCCTGGAAGTTTGATTTTTTAAGTAATTTCTAAGTATTTCCCGAGTTATGGAACATCGGCCGGCGTTCACAATCTCAATTGTTTGCTTTTCTGTTTCAATCTGATTTAAAATCTATGTCTCAACCCATAACGAGACCAAATTGTCTGTGTGGATGTGCCATGGTAAATCGTTAAAGGCAAAGCCAAGTTTACTAAACTAGCTAAATCCTTCCCGAGCCAAGTGGCCCATACAGCCGATGCTTATCTCCGGTTTCCGTAATGTTAAGAGGATGAGAATCTGTGAGTCCCCCTGGACAGCACCAATCTATCGCAGGTTATCCTCCAGCAGAAGCTGCTACTCATTTGTACAGCTGAGTCGACTGGGGCAAGCCGAGTAAAGTGCCTTGCTCAAGGGTCAGGGATTGGAACTCACGACCTTCCGTTTACGAGCAAGACGCGCTAACCACTCGACCACTGCGCCATCGGCATGGTACTTATATTAAGAAAGTACAATGAAAGTACTTGAAAGAACAAGTCATTGAGTGGTTGTATTTATTAACTTATGATTACTGATATATTGCCAACAAGTTTTCGGAACAATTCATTGGCGCTTGTGGCAAAGAAAGTTATTAGTTCAACAACTTGATCCTTCGCGAGACTCAGATGATAACAAACGTAAACTTGGTGTTAAAGCACCTTCAAATACCTTGTGGGATTAACAAATTATGTTTCTTTAACACAAAATGTTGTTTGTGGTTTGTAGTTGTATGTGTATGGAACAGGTCTCCAGGTAACATCTTCGATTGTTACAGCAAATATGATGACAAAACTACAATTGAAGTTGTGCAATGAACGTCTCGGTGCTTATTTTCTAAGGAAAACTTAAGGTTTTATGAACGATTTTTTTAACGAGAAGCTGGTTAGTTTTGCCATACCCTGTAAAATAAAATAATTTTGAAATATAATTGAAATTCACCAGGTATTCATCCTTTTTCGTAAATGCCTTGTTTAACGGTTTTTCTAAATTTAATTTTTTGAGCATAGATACGAATGATTTAGTATAAGAAAATAAATGCAAGTTTTTGATACCTTGAAAGTAGCAACTCTTCTTTGCGTCAGTAAGATGCGATTTCCTTGTCTGCTCGGAAACAAGTGCTCTTTCTAAAACCCTCAACGCTTTTTATAATATTTTAAACAATTCAACTGTCATAATCAGTACTCTTTTTACAATATGAATGGATAAAATATTTCAAGTTTGATATCTTGTAACGTTATCAAATATTGAGTCCTCATGTCCTGATAAACCTTGGAAATTTTATCAAACTCGAATCCAATTAAAAAAAACAGATGGCAAATCCGCACAACAATATCGTTATTTAATGATCTCTAAGGTAACACAGAAAAAAGCAGCTGCGGTCCAATGTCAACAGAAGAAGTAACAGTTTGTTCAAAATCTCACCTTATTCTATAGAAGGTGAGGAGATGAACACAAAAGTTAATTAGATGATGGCAATTTTACAGTTTGTAGCAGTACTAAATTCGTTACAACCATGAAAATGCTTACCAGATTTTCTTAAATTATACGATGTAGTTTATGACCCGTTTGTATCGGTTAGAAACTAGCCTCGTTTGTCATTTGCTGTACACTTATTCAAGCTTATTATCAATTGTCGGTTAACATCTAACATCGTTTAATGATTTCTAATGTATCACAGAAAAAAAACCCAAGCAGCTGCGGCCCAATGTCAACGGAAGAAGCAACAATTTGTCCATAATCTCACTTTCTGCTATAGAAGGTGAGATGATGATTACGAAATCTAGTTAGATGATGGCAACTTCACAGTTTGTAGCAGTGATAAATTCGTTACAACCATGAAAAAGTTTACCAGCTTTTCTTGAATTATAAGATATAATTTACGACACTCTTGTATCAGTTAGAAACTTGCCCCATTTGTCATTTGCTGTACACTTATTCAAGCTTATTATCAATCGTCAGTTAACAATCATCTCACATCATTTAATGATCATGATATCTAATGTATCACAGAAAAATACCCAGGCAGCTGCGTTCCAGTGTCAAGGGACAAAGCAACAATTTGTCCATAATCTCACCTTTTTCTATAGAAGGTGAAATGATGATCACGAAATCTAGTTAGACGATGGCAACTTCACAGTTTGTAGCAGTGATAAATTTGTTACAACCATAAAAAGGTTTACCAGCTTTTCTTGATTTATAGGATAGAAATTATGACACTCTTGTTTCAGTTAGAAACTTGCCTCATTTGCCATTTGCTGTACACTTATTCAAGCTTATTATCAATCGGTAGTTAACATCTCAGCTATCAACATCCTAAATATAAATAATTTATTCCTGATATTGCATTTACAAAAACGACAAGTTTTATTTGTTTATTGTCAATTTAACTTCAAACGGTAAACCGCTACTATATTCCTAATAACCAAATTTCAAAACAGCTGGACAACATTTTTTGTGAATAAAAGCACAACGTATACAAACAGATAAGACTGGTTGCAAAAACTATGCAGTAGTTTGTAGTAAAGTTGCCAGTTAATTGGAAGAAATCAAGGGCAGAAAAGAACGCAGAGTTTGTTTTACTGTTTGCTGCATAGTATAAATCACAGGTTGGGATCTAAATTGTCAATATTCTTTAAAAGCAACTGATGTTAATCACTTTGTGCGAATAATATACAACAAAGTTTGTAGAAAAAAGTTAATAAAAAAAAATTAAATCTATTGTTGATAATTATTCCTCAGAAATAGTTCATTCCACCACCACAACAAAATCATGCATTACCATTACAAGTTTAAAGTTAAACAAAGCTGATTAACTCAGTTTATACTCGTAGAAAATCTGAAAGATTTTATAGCTGCGACAAATTTAACCCTTTCATGTTCACAAAAGTTGAAAGTGCTGTGAAGTGTTACACCAGTATTTTCAGAAAGATTCCGCCAAAATTATTTAACAACCTGGAGTTTCTCTTACTCTTTGTTGAACGTAGACAAATTAAAATGTTAGTCTTTTCCCAAACGTTTTTTTTATGTAAACTTCTACAGAGATTGCTGCCTTACATTCCCTTTGCTGACCCTTTGCTGCATGTAAGTTTGAAGATAAAAAATCTTATCTTAAGATTTATGTCGCCGATAGTAAACGCAAATACATTTTTATGAAATCCAAATATTGGTATTGGTCATGCGCCCGCGCCTAGTTTCTTCATAAAGGTGTCTTTACAGTTTAATTGTTGTCTTCTTAAGGTATTGCTGTGTGTTAATTAGCATCCCTTGTTTACCTTTAAGGCCCATGCAAACGGACGCGACACAATTGGTTCAAACTATCGGCTCAAAATTTATAGCAAACAATTTTTGAAATCAGCCATCCAAGTTTGACTCAGTCCTGAAGATTTTTTTGCTTGCTATTTACAAAAACTAGCAACTTGAAAAAGTCAGTTTATTTAAGCATGTTTATGTGTGAATGCAGCATATCTCTCTAAAACCCGTTATGATTTAATCTACCGATAATTATGTAGAAAATAGTTATGAAACCAAAACTCTTACAATAGCCGTTCGCCAAGTTTCTTTAGAAAGATTTCCCTACAAATCGTTGTCTTCCTTATTCTTTGTTGCACGTGAAATCATTCAGAATCTAACCTTGACTTAAGTACTCGTCTTAATCGATCGACATGCACCAGCACTTATCAAACGTTTATATAAGTCATTCGCCAAGTTTCTATAGCAAAGACCGACTCCTTAACATATTTCCTTCTTTCTTAACCCTGTTCAGTATACCATCATTGCATCAATACGACGTTTTGCTTGTAAATGTTTCTTTGAAGTTTTCAATTCGGAAAAGCTAAACGAAATTCGCATCCAGTCCCTCAAAGCAAAATATTTTGGAAAGTTCGAAAAGTGTTTTAACATTAAAATCACTCAGCAACGTCTTGAGTTCTTTGGAAATGTTTCAAATGGTTTTCAGTCAAACTATTAAAAACAATTATTAGTAACACGAGAGACGCAAAAAAAAATAACAATCAGGAAGCGGTTTTATTTGTCCTGTTTACAAGTTTGTTCTGTTTTGATTTTGCAAAAAGGGAAAAAAAACTGGTAATATTCACATTTCCGATTCAAGGAAAAAGTAGCATTCGATACACTTATAAAGCAAAACGCTTTTTTATTTATGCGTGATTATTTTGTTTTATTATAACTGAATTGTTTTGCTAGGAAACCCTTCAGCAAACATTGCTGGGTTTTCATGGGAGTCCTAAAACGTTAAGATGTTACCGGGCAGTTGCACATTCTATTAGATTTTGTTATGAGACATTGACTAAAGCAAACGATATCTTAGAAACTGCTTGTGGTATCATTTCACGTGACAAAACCAACAACAAATTTAGATTTTGCAATTTTGATAGATGCTGGATCGCGCCGATTTCAACTTTCGAGAACTTCCTTAATATTAAAGTAATACCAACTAAATTTGGCTTCTTTTACTAAAATTTATTAGAGAACAAGATTCTTGAAAAATTTTGCCTCGAAGGTAGCATATGTTGCCACGGCAACAGCGTTTTTGATGCCATGTTTACTCAAATTTTAATTTTTTTATTATTTATCTCCATTAATTCATCAAAAATTTGAAACAAGTGCTAATATTAATCTCCAAGGCAACTAATCGATATTTCTTGTGAAATAACTTGTGTTACATGTGACCTGTGACGTCATAGGTATTGCGCAATGCCGGTTTTTGAAATCCAAGATAGCGGCCGTGTACAGTTGCACTTTGTCAAAATTGAAAACATTAAAAGCGTTGGAAACAGAACTAAAACAGTTTTACTTACACTCAGTAAACGTTAAATACTAGGAAATTAAGTAAAATTTGAAAGTTATAGTTTAAGAGCTAATGTAAGGTCTGAACATCAAACTTTCGCTGAAAAAAACTCTTTTTGTAATACTCAATTTCTTTAAAGTACTGTTATTTATAATAAAAAGGAAGTTTTAATAACATTTTGTACCGTTTATTTGTCGACTTTTTGAGTCAGAAATGTTTCTAAACTTTTCTACTTTTATTAGGAAAATTTTGGTAAAAATAAAAAAAAAAATCAAACAGTTATGACTTCGTTATGACGAACGGGTGGCGTCAAACGCTAATTAAACTACGCCAAATTAATTACTTAGTTTATGATTCTCTGCTACCTCGCCAAATTTCATTCCATTGTTATTTAGAGTTTTAGAGTTATGGGCCGCAATCACCCCCCCCCCCCCTAAAAAAACCCCAACTTGTTGGGCCGAAGGCTACTTAAGAATGGTGTGGTGTCTCATAATTTATAGCAGATGCTTGGGCCAGATAGCTAAGGCTTTTTTAGATAAATGATGGACACATCTGGACACCCATTCTCCGATCTTCTTCTTTCAGGTAGAAGTTGCTTTCTCCGAAATCAATCTAATCCCCTTCAGGTTGCATCTGTAAACATGTGATGCTCGTTTTTCTCTCTTTGTAAATCTCTCTTAACCCTATCCAGTCCAAACTTTTTGAGGTCTCTCAGACCAGGCAGGGGCGGATCCCACCCTCCCTGATAGCTTTGAATAATTATTCATTGGGTCATACTCTACGTTTGATTACAGTGCATTTTTTATTCTGATGACGTCACTCCGACGTCATCAAAGTGTATTTTTGAAATTATTTTCAACATATTTAGTTGTGACAAGATATTAACGATAGATACACGGCAAAATATATGCATTCGAAGTTTCGCTACTTTCAGTTACTCTGTATTTTGTCCCGTGTAAAAAAAGAAAACAATAACATCAAAATATCTTTTCAGTAATATGAAACGGAGTTCGGGAAACACAATGCTCTAAAATTTTCCAAGAAATGATCAATAAAACAAGCCAATATCCATAACTTGTAACCAGTTTATGAAAGAAAATGAACTACCTACAACATACCACTTTCAGCATAAATCATTATTTCAACACTTTTTACTGAAATTGTTCCATGTAAACAAATTGTAGTCTGAAGAAGCTTCGGAGTATCATAAAAGTAAAAATCATTCAAAATAGTACGCTGCCTAGTTGATGTCACAACGTTCGCGCAAAGCATTACTGGATTGATAGTCAAGCAAACAGCACGCGTTGTCTTTAGCAAATACAATATTGGAAAGCTCACATGATCCCAGCAATATTTTGTTGCTCCCTTTCTCTTCATTTTACCAAATTATTCCAGTCACGGCAAGTGACTTCATGCTTTGTTTGTCCGAAATGAAATCCCGGAATGCTTTGCGCAAATTGATCCTCCGTGCAGTTTATAGACTGTGTGCGGCATCCTATTGGAAAAAGTACCCTCCAAATTCAGTTTTTGGTTACCATGGCAACAGGATTTCAAGGCTAATCTTGAAACCCACTTAGAAAGGTTGCCTATAACATTTTGGAAAAAAATGTGCAGTTTTATCTTTGAAATCCAAATTGTTCTGAAGTTATTATGAAAAAATCTTTTGGGACAGCGGACTGGACCGCTTTTCTTCAGGTTTTGAGTCCCCGCATATTTTTAACCGGAAGATATTTCGGATTCGCGTGTTTTGCGGTAGAAGTAACTCACGTCTGCACAAGTACGTCTTAATCCTTTTTAAAAATTATGTTCATCCAGTCTTCCAGGCGCGGCGGACCTCTTCAGCTCTTGCGGACCTTTTCGACCCGCCCTGCCTACGTGCCTGCACCTGATCACGAACATGTCAATGTTCAACCCCAAAGGTAAACTATTTCAAAAATATCGGTTATTAGAGTGACCTGTTTCTTATTAAAGAAATTCAACAGATTCTTCTATAAAAGAATTTCAATTAATCCAGCTACATTACATAACTAAACTACTTCTCATTATATTTACATTTAACACTACATCTCATTCAGGTTGTTAATATGATTGTTTTTAAATGTATGGTAGTTATATTTTCTGTATTATGTCTAGAAGTAAAATAGTATTAAGTATAATTAGTATCAGAAGCTCATAGTCTTCGGGCTAAACTTAACTTTAACACTTCTCTTTCTAGAGTCTAACACGAAAACCTAACGGTTTATGGAGGCTCTAGGCACTTCCTTACAATACACACTGAATTTAATAAAATCATAACATAACACATTCATACTAAGTAAATATAAATAATTTGAAAAATATGTTAAGAAAAAATGTAAAACAAATATAGTAAAGTTGCGCAAGTTGTTTCATTTTGAGGCTGAACACGAGCATATGTTGGGTGGTTTGAATGCCAAATTTCAGCCTGCAGCTTCTTATTTCCAATTATTTTTGTTTACAAGTTTTTACCGTGTATATATGTCAATGATCCAACACTTAGGATTATCTTCAAACTCAAAGAAAGGAAAACGTCGCATCATTTGTTTGTGTTTTTACCTGTCTAAACACAGGTACTCTTCACGGGACAGCTCGCCAGCATTAGTGATTTGCAATTCAAATGATTTTTTTAAAACGGATATTGATAATTCCTTTGTTCTGGTGTCGACAGCTTTGCACTGTTTATCGTAATGTTGAATCAAAACGTGTCTGTTTTATTAATACTTGGCAAAAAATTAACTAAATATGAACAGAATCACGCTGCGCAAGATTTCTTTGTTCCAGGGTCACTGTAAGCAGGCAACGAAAGAATTCATCGTCAGAGTTCATAACACATCAGTTATTGGGACGCTCGTGTCTTCGCCACGTTGGTAAGAGTAAGTAGAAGAGGCGTAATTCTAAATTTTGATCAAATATTTTTATATCCACGCATTCATGTATGATACGTAAATTTAAGAAGCAGCCAACAGTCACACTATAAAATTATACACACCGACCTTGGGTTATCTGTTTTGTTTCAAAAACCAAAATACTGTTTTGCTAGTCCAGTTGATTATCGCTAATATGTCGACTCTGCTTTTATTAACCGCGAAATACAGAGCCTGTATGATTATGCTAGTGTACAAGAAGTTTATTCTATACTAAACCAGTGTGGTATCCCGGCTATCGTAGCCACCATCTTGAGCACTTTATAAAAGTGATACAACTAAGTTTAATATTAAAACATGATTTAAAGTGACTAACTTTTTGACGTTTTTAGATTCAACTTGTGAGTTATATATAAACCAAGACGTACATGTCTATTTGTAAAAATGTAATCATTTCTTGCTAGACCTTAGGCCCCGTCCACACGTATCCGGACACTTTTGAATCCGCAAACTTTTCTTTCCGAATCCGTAGTGTTTCTCTGAGCGCTTCCCGCGGCGAAGGAGAATTTATGTCTGGCGCACATGAAGTCTTCAATATGTTGCCTTTTTCGTAATCAGTGTGACAACTGCGCGATATGTTTTGCTGCTGTTGTTGTTATTATTTTGCAAGTTCTATTTAAAATAGGCATAGGAGGCGAGTGTTTTGTTACGGAGAAGTGAAGGACTGGTGATTGTAGTTTGAGAAAACGTTAAAATATTTCGATTCCATCCCTTGTGGCTTGAAGGAGCTACTCAGCTATCTTACGCAGCTATTATTTCAGCAGTTTAAGAAATAAGTACAACGCAAATCTGTGTACACGTGCTTGTCACGCAACCCTAAGGCCGGGAGCATTAATTGCGTGACGACCCAATAAAAGGCTCCGGGAGCGAAGAAAGACTTGAGAGCAATTATGCTATTAACGATGTATGAAAAATCGTTGTTCTGAAAACGGTTTGAAACTCTCGGAAATTGATAAAAGAATTCAAAGCTATTTTTAACACTTTTTAAATATATTTTTTGGAAAATCTTAGGTAATTGATATCCTCATGGGTATACGGATCTTTTAACTACATACCTCTTATTAGTCGAGTGCGAAGTCCGTACGGCAAGTTATGGACCGAGTTTTTTCCTTCCTTTCATGACCAAAATGCGAAGTGCGCGGGGCATGAAAACAAGGAAGGAAAAAAACGAGGATCCATAAGTTGCCATACGGACCGAGCAAACGAGGCTAATAAGATGTTTATTGTATGGCTTTGTTGGTTATATATTCCGCTTTTGAAAAGGTGATCGAGAGCTAGCGGTCCTTACGTCAACTTACGGACCTGGAATTGACCAATCACAGCACGCGAAATCAGTCAGCCATATAATAAGTTTCTTTAACAAACTTCGGTTTTCTGGTATTTTTTAGGTAATTTTTTTTACCAGGGGGTATGTTTTAGAGTGCGCAAATTTTAATCACTTAGTAAATTTCAGTGTAGTTTCCTAGGATTTCGGGGATCCGACGGTCATCCCGAGTGCCCTAGATAGTGCCCTTTTACCCCGGGCAGCCTCCTTGGAACAGCTTTTCACTGATTTGATTTTTTGTCAGGGTTCCCTTCGACTGTGCTACACTATTAGATATTGTCATTCTTTATAGCCACTTTTTTAAAGAAACCTTTTCTTTTTAGCAACATCCGATGAAGTATGACTGGCTAACATTTCCTTTCATACCCTGAAATCACTCCAATTTCTGGTAGCAGGAAAATGTTTTTCGTGACACTCCTTGGGCTCGTCCTTCTACCGGTTATTAAAGGTAATTATTAGATAAAAAAAGTACTTCGTGCGTAGTGAATAAGTTCTTGGACAATAGGAAGTCAGTCCCACTGTTAATATTATCTACGCGCGCGCAGTGCTGCGAACGTGTTTTGCGAAGGAAACAAATTTCACGAGCACGGTATTATTGTCGATATTTTTATTGTCGTTAGTTATTATAATACCGAACGTTTGGTCCATACACCTTGAGACATTGATCTAGCTTTCGCTAGGGATTTTTTTAAAAAAACTAGAGCAAGACTTCATGTCGATATTTTCCATACAGACCTCACTCTAGCTCGGTTTGCCCTCAGATGACCAAGCAATTTATCGTAACAAAATCACCCAAGGCGATTTCCCAAAGGTTTGCACATAAAACATCAGATTTGGTATGTAAGCAGAAACAGTCAAGTTCAAATAAGAACTGTTGTTATGACAACAGTTTTACAGCACGTCCGCCATCTAGGACGCCATCTTTGATTTTTCAAAAATTTCATTTTCAGCAAAATTGCAGCCATTTTTCTTGAAATTTGTGGAAAGCGTGTATTTTCTGCCTCAAATAGGAATATAAAAAATTATATGAAAAAGAAGAAATTACAAAAAAAAATTTAAAAAAAGACAGTTTTCTTGTTGTATAAATTGTATAATTCATTTAGTGACTAGACGTTTTTGTATGTGGCTACACGCTAAGAATTTTGGCGAACAGCTCTTCTCTCGTAAAATTAAAGATTTCAGTTCATAACACTTTTGAAACTAGAGTGTTCAGAAATTTGACGCCGAATTCCCGTACCGCAAACTCTTATTTGAGCCACTTTGCCTACTAGCGACGATGGCGGCGAAAACCGTGAAATTTGTAAACATGCATTCAAGCAAGGGCCTATTTTTGCGAGCACTTTAGTGTGTTGGTGAACAATAAGGGAACCTGGGGCAGAGTTGCGGACTTACAGAACCAATGAAGGTATTTCGGGCGCAACCTGGTGAAACAGCAAATCATAAAGCATTACATTGATAACCTACTTGCACCAACTACACTACGTATACAGTATAGCCAGCTGGTAAAACAATCTTTTTAACAAACTGTATTAAATAACCCCGTTAGCCAAAGGCTTGGAAACAAGTTCTTACTTTCTCAACTCGATCGAAAATACCTATTTTTAGGGAAAAAAACATATGTCGACATTCTCTTAACAACAATACACATTTTTCAGATAAAAAAAAAACCTATTTAGAGCATATATAGCTTAAATTTGTAAGAATTTCTATTTATGAAAGAACTTGTTAAAGGCTAACTAGGGAAGAAACAGGTTCTTATTCACGGACATTAACTTGAAACTACTGTATACCTTATTTTTATGCTACAGGTTTTGGGCTACTGCTCCAGGTAGTAGAATAACCTTATGACAACTGTTGTCGTTCTTTTCGTGTAACAGGTTCCTTCTTTATCATTTAAGAATTACTTTATCAAAGATGTTCTGACAAGAGATAGATTTAGATTTGACAAACGTCTAAGTTTACTCGTGGTTCTGCCCAAACATGTGTTTGAATCTTCTTACTCATCAGGTAGTTTATCGAATGAGTTCTGCAGTGCAGGGCCCAGGAAGACACTAGTGGCCACCAACGCCCCAAACTATTATTACTACCCGTATTTTGTGACCCTCCACCGATGCGGGGGATCGTGCAGTGCAATGAGTCCCAATATCCAGCATTGCACGACCGCCACGTACCAGGAAATCCCCTTGGAGCTAATCAACATCATCACCGGTAAAACGAAAACAGTACAGCTTAGGAACCACACCTCTTGTATGTGCCAATGCACCGCTGACCCACGTCAATGCGATCCCGAGCTACAGGAATGGAAGGAGGACTTCTGTCGATGTGAGTGCAAGTACAGGACGAGCTCCCCACCCAACCCTTGTCTGCAGTGGTTCAGGTATGACTATGGTGGTGATGCATCGGGGTAGGGGTAAAGGAAAATAGTGGCTCTAGAGGTACTCAAACAAATATCGATAATTTTCACGATCAATGTATCATATTGAAAGTATACTTTAAGTAAACGGTAGGTATGGCAATATTGAAAGTATATTTTTAGCCGGACCAAGTTTGATCACGGCCTTTATGTCTTGAAAAAATACGTTTGACGTGAAAGTTATGGTGCACTTTCAGTTTGGTTGGTTGGCGGGTGAAAAAAAAAACCGCTCCGGCTAACCAAGAGCCCAGGGTTGCACTGCCACGTCCCCATTCTAACGTTTCGGCTCGGTATATGTGGCGCGGCTGTCTGCGCTCTTACTTTCACCTGTAGCTGTCGCGTATTAAAAGCTTCGTCGTCCGCCATTTTGAATCATGAAGCTTAGCGACCAAGCCAACGGAGCGAGTCGATGAGGGATGAATGGGAACGAGGCTAAGGTTGACCGGCCCAGTTATCGTGTTTTTGCTGTGTATAACAGACATACTGGGGTCTTGGTTAACCGGTCAGCTCGGATAATCGAACCAGTTGTGCATAATGACGGTCATTTTAATCCTTTTCATGGAACATATGATAGTTGTCACATAATTAGAAACTCGGGAAATGCGTTCAAAAATCAAACATAAAGAATCATTCGTTGGAAAGACTGTTCCAAAAAATCAAGCATAAAGAATCATTCGTTGGAAAGACTGTTCCAAAAAATATTAAACACAAAACTCTTTCTAAACTTCAATGGTCGAAAACTGCTACAAGTAAAGTTGTTACTTGTGATTCCCAAAACATTCCAATCTTTCCTTGCAGATGGAATCCCCGAGAGTGTCGCTGTGTTTGCAATCGACCGCCGATGGTCTGTGAGAAGAATTCAGTAGGTTGCACGTCCTATAAATATTATTTATATTATTGTTATTAATAATAATAATAATATTAATAATAGCGATAATGATATGATAATGATGATGAAAATGAATATGAACGACAATGATTTTATTATGGTAATGATGATGATAATGAAAGTAATAATGGCAATGAAAATGATAGTGATAATGAAACAAACTTTAGTTTTTGAGGTCTTAGTATTAAGCTGGAAACTTGGATACTTGTAGGATGTTTTAGAGGTTCTGCTGCGGTCGGTTAAACGGGACTGATAATTTTCAGTTGCTTTTTACCTCTTGCACGTTTTTAACTGACTGACTGGTTACTCGACTGGTTACAAAATTATGTTTCAGGGTATGTATAGGTTAAGTTCGATGTTCGCATGATACTGAAAGCCTGGCGTCAATCCAGTCTGTTTGGTTTCTGCAGAGAAACAAAACACATTATTCATTATGCTTGACAAAAGAAACGTTCTTGTGACATTTGACAGTGAAATACCATCAGCTTATATGCAAGGCATGCTGGGAACAGTAATTTATCTTTGCGCGACGTGAAAGAGCGGGCACAAGTCTAATATAAAATTGCTGTTATTAATAAATTTACCTTCTCGGTTATTTTGATTGAAATTTAGCAGTTAGCCACGCTTTTGTCAGACAAAGTGTATCGGTCAAATTTCTGATCAGTACTACCAGATGTAGTATAGTAGTAGATGTAAAGCTAATATCTGACTCTACTCCAAGTCAGAGATTGATAGCCAGATTTTGTAGCCGCCAGCTATTCCATTGTAAGGTGTTGTAATTCTTTCTGTTACGAGACAAGCCCTGCTCTTTCCCATTCAGTCTACAACACCGCTGCTACCTAGAACTGAATTACTTTTTCTTTCTAGCCATTTTCTCGATCACTTATTAGTAATGTATCTTTAATTTAAGGAACTGTGCCAACCTTGCACAGTATGAACAATGTACATAGAGCTTTGTCCTTATATTGATTATTCACTGAATGCTCATTGTAAGTTTTGCCTGTGAGTCGACCTTACCAAGCGTGTAGTTTAGTTCGTAGCTAGAAATGTGGTCCGTTTTCTTGCTTAGAAACACTTTCTGACGTTTGTCTTTCGACAGGAGTGGAGCCAGGAGGATTGTGGTTGTGTGTGCGTAACAAGAGTAGTAAAGAGATGCTCGAGAAAGAAAAAACTCCTGGATCAAAAAACGTGCACGTGCTATGACCCCCCTCCCGTGACGGGAAGAAGAATAGGTATTTATAGATGGTTGGGAGGGGTAGTAAGTTTTTTTGAGGAGAAGGGATACCGAAGCAGTTGTCTGGCTGAAACAACCCCCACCCTATTTAACATGACCAAAACTCTTTAACTCGAGAGACTAACTTATGAAAACTTGCTCAAATTTCAAACGCTTGAGCTTAATAAAACTAGTTTGTTACATTTTGTATGCTGTCTGTGGCAAGATTCCCCTGTGTTGTCTATCGGTTCAGTAAGTCTATTGAGCTGACAGTCGAAAAAATACCCTATTAAACGGGCGGGATAAACCTGCTGAGTCTCAAAGTTCCTCAGTCAGGTTTTGATGGCGGTGTAGTTTCTGGTTCATTTCTCTAGCCTAGATCGTGAGCTTGTGCATTTTGAAGAAATGCGCGCATTACAGGACAGGTTGAGTAGGCAATTAAAGTTTCTAAAAAGCTCTATAGCTAAATCATATTCATTAGATTTTTGAGATACTATTTTTTACTCCCCAATCAACAACCTTCAAAATTCAATTTTGTTTTGTTTTGTACACGCTTTTTTCATAAGAACCAGTAAGTTTTGGCCGAGCTTCATTGCTCTTAACTTGTGTGAACATGATAAATGGGGTCCTGAGTCAACATATAGAGAATGATACATGGTCGTGCGGAGATATGGAATTTATCTTCGAGTGTTCACATCGATATCAAACGAGTGAGCGCAGCGAACGAGTGAGATATCGA
>JAOBRG010341547.1:0-14440 GCA_027574985.1 Umimayanthus nakama | reverse complement strand
AAGAACAAGCAAAGAACAATCACCAGGAAGAATGCTATCTATGACAATCTTCAACAATCGGCAAGCCGCAAAACATCAATATATAGTTGATGAAGACAACGAAAAAAGTGGCTGAACGAACTTGGGGCTGTTTTGGTAATTAAAAAAAGGCATTTTATTTAGCGTCCCGCGCGGCATCTATTCGTTGGCTTGTCAGAAGTCTTCTGCGATCATCAAATCATATCTTAAAGCAGTGTCTTCGTGTCATTAAACAGCAATTACTAATAAGTTCAAGAACACCATTTCATAAATTAAAATTAATACTGATAAAGACAGGATGTTTAAGGACAAACATAAGTTTTATTGACAGGCAATTGGCAGTGACGTTAACGGATGGGGATTTCCTAAGGCGGCGAGTAAACATGGCTCAACCTCGTAGTTTTGTTGTGAATGCCACTTGTACTAGTCAATTGATTTAAAATTATCTCTTTGGTAGCTGGTGAACTAAAGCGTTGTTTTTCAGTAATGTTTTCCTTGGTTTAATATTACAAAACCTAACCTCTGAAATAAAACTATATTAGTTTACATCGAAAAAGCCCTTTTCAGTATTAACAAGGGAAGAGGGTGAAGGGAAGGGGAAAGGTTGGGGGGGGCAAACTGAGGAAATGACGGGGGTGGCATGGGGTGGATTTTCTGTGAGGTTATATTCTTGTTTAAGAGAGATTTTGAACCTGCAACCTGAAATTTATTCGAAATCTATGGGGTTTCCACAGCCATTTTCTTTTGCCCAGCACTTTATTCTTTACTTAAGTATCACGCATGCGCATGAAGAATATTTGCTATTCGTGTTTAGGCGGCTAAATGTGGGGGTTCTGTGGTTAAATTTAAAGATATAGCAATGGCTTTTGTGGCAGCTCAAAAGCGTGTTGGCGTGTTCAGTGCGAATTCGAGCAAAAATGTTGATCTTCAGATCAATCCTGCCTTTTGATGTATGGCTTTTTGTTATTTGTTGCAAACCTGCTGCATCGGCGGCCGAATGTTTTTACCATTGAACGGTTCAAATATACAGCGTGCTCAAAAAGAAAGCATTGTTTATTTTCTCTCTCATGTTTCAGTTTACAAAATGCAACTGAAAAATGTGTTAACCTAATTGTCTTTTGTGAGTGAAATCGCCACAGAGCAATCTACCTCCGGAATCTCAAATCGATCTTCAGCGTGGACTCCCCGGAAAATTTGTAATTAAGACATTTTTTGGATGCTAGTGGCGATTGGCTTTTATAGCGACAAAGCCTTAATTTTGTTGACAGCGTGAGATATGAAAATGTACTTTTTTGTTCGTTTCATACTAAAGGTAGTAAGGAACAAATGTACTTGAACAATTTTATTTCTCAACGCCACAGTTACAGTAATTCCGTGCCAAAACATGCTAATTTCATTTATCACCACATCTCTGCTGAGATAGCATACATGTGTTACTTGATTGAGAAAAACAGCCATTAAGCAAAATTGAGAAGACTGCCGACTTTTCCACGTGAAGTGAAATGTTAGTTGCAGCAAAAATCTTACACCGTAGCTTCTGTTGAGACTGATGGCTTTCTTGTTTTTGTAAGACACTGTGGCAATAAAGACTGAGAACTCTTTTCCAGTTGGTATCATATTGTGCTTCGCCTCTTTTTTTCCTACGCTTTGTAAATGAACTGATCCAAGATTAAGTTTAATGTTTGACGAAATTTAAAAAAATATGACCGTAAATGGAATTTTTGAAAAGATGGAATAGATACCTGCAGATGTTTAAACCTTTATTAAGAAACACTTTCTGTCTGTTATTGTGTTTAGTCTGGTTCTGTCGTTCTCCCGGAAAGTCTTGGAAAACATCGCTTTTTGCATCAAAGTTTACTATAAAGGTAGGTCAGATTTTTACCCTTGGGTTTTCATGTGATCAGTCTTAGTCGGCTCTTCGTCCGTGTGTTCTCTTTACTGCATTGGAAGAAGAAAAAGTACGTTCAGTTTTGAGTAGTTTTTGGATTTGGATTGGCAGAAAAACGCACTGATCGAACAAACCAAGTACAGTTCAACGTGTGGGCAAACTGTATACTAGTAAGATCATAAAGTTTATTTCAGATTTATGTAGTAAATTCAGTAGCAGTCTTCTTGTTTCTACGTATAAGCAAACATAATAAGAAATAGATTTCTCTATTTAAAGGAAGTTGTAGTTATAATGGTGCCTACTTTAAAATGACGAGCAGTTGATGAGGCGATGTGACTGTCACTTGAATCCATTTTGAGTGAAAACAAACAGAGATGCTCCTATGAAATCCCCTGATAATCGAGTATCGTTTTCAAAGAAGCCTTCTCAATATCCGAAAGCTGTTTCAAGCAATTCAGTTAACTCCTCAGACACTTCATAAGAACACTTGTATATTTCAGTACTGCAAGAACATGTACTGATTTGTGTGATAAGGCGGTACGTTATTGCTTTTAGGCCCTTAACCCACCCGGCTTACAAAAATGCTCATATTTAAAAAATATTCACTCAGTACTACTGTAGTTTAACTATCATGTTTCTAAGGCCTTCAAAGACTGTTGTAATCATGGAAGTTTTACATGTGTGCCAAAAAGCACTGCGCTACAAGGCTTGAGCTCGTTACACCTTGGTGAAAGTACTTGATAACTCTGCTGCATGTATTAGAAGTGGTACCAGCATGTCACTCTTACGAGCTTATGTAGGTGTACGGATTATATATATACAGCTTTCTTTTCAGATTTCATAAGAGTAAAAGTTCTTTTCAACGTAATCCCCTCGTTCACATCTGCAGATAGAACTAGTTTCATGCCGACACATTATCATTTCGTTTATATGTACTCTTGAGTTTCGGTTTAACGTCAGCCTGAACGATTATTTTTTTAATATTAATAAACATGATGTAAGACCACTTGCAAGTTTTGAAAACTAAGCTTAGGACTGCCATGAAAGTTTGGCAAAAAAATAGCCGGAGTCTACAAGTGTGCCGTTTGGTTAATAAGGATGCTCGTGTTCTTTCTAGTTTGTAACAACAAACTGTACTGTTCTATTCAAATTGCATTCTGTTCCATTTAATCCCATTCCATTCCGTTCCTTTCCAATCCATTCCGTCCCAATCTGTTCCATTCCCATCCTTTCCCATCAACTCTATTAGTTCCGTTCCATTCTATTCCTTTCTATTCTATTCCATTCCATTCCATTCTATTTTGTTCTATTCAATTCAATTATATTCGATTTTATTCTATTCTAGTCGATTTGTTCGATTCTGTTCTATTCTTTTCTATTCTATTCTATTCTTTTCGGTTCTGTTCTGTTCTGTCCTATCCTATTTTATTCTATTCTGTTCTGCTCTATTCTACAGTTTACAATTTGCATTTTGTTTGTCATTACAAGTTTAACGACAGTGACACAGTTGTACTTATACAATAAAAGGAATAAAATAACGGCGAGGGTGTCTGGCAGGAAGCCAAAGGTTGTTTCTGCTGTCTAGAATGTTTCATATTCTTCTTTTCTTTTATTCAGTGGCGGATTTAGGAGAGGGATCCAGGGAACCTACCCCCCCCCCTCCCACCCCACATCCATTTGATGGAAGATATGCAAAAGATTTATAAGAAAACGACTGAAATGAGCATTCAAAAGAATTTTGGGACCCCCTTTTCAAGAATCTTATAAATTATAGCTTCTGGGCTCCCTCTTTCAAAATATTCTGGATCCGCCCCTGCTTTTCTATTTTAATCTATTCCATTCCATTTCAGTCTAATCCATTCCGTTCCGTTCCGTTCCATTCTTTTCTATTCTTTTCTTTTTAATTCAATTCCATTCCATTCTGTTTTGTCCTGTTCTATTCTAAATTCCTTTCCTTTCCATTCCAGATCTAATCCTATTTCATTCTACTTCATTCTGTTCTGTACAAATCTGCTCTATTCCGTTTTTGTAAACTAACATATTCGTTTGTTTAAAGTAGGGCTCGAGCGTTTGTTCAAACATTTACATTTAGAAATACAGGAATCTGAGGTTGTTGCGGGTTGGCTAAAGTGTAACTTTGTATGAAATAAACCTTTGAAACTTGAAAATTAAAATTAAAATGCGAGAGATGCTATACCTAAAAAGTATAACTGAGTATTTGCAAGCCATCTTTTTGTATGATCAAAAGCCACAACAATCACTTCAAGCTTTTAATTTCATAGATTTTTCTTGTTTTTTATGGTCTTATGGGCAACAGCATTTTAGTTTTATCGTGATATTCAGACCATAAAAAATTTGTTCTGGGTTATCAACAAAATTAGTGATTCGACTTGTGGCAAGTCTAGGCGAAAATAAAAATGATGGCTATTTTCTGTATTTTTGCTATACATCTTCGAGTGCCACGGTTGTCTGACACTAGCACAATATACTTTTCAGAAACATTACCTCAACAGAACACTGAACCGTTCATGAACATTTGGCAGAAAACATTTTGCTTACATGTATCTGCGGTCTATTGGGAGGTTTTAACACTTCTAATTGCTTTTTTGGTTTTCAATCATTTATGCAACGCATAATGATTTAAAAAGGGAACCAAAAATAGTACTTAATTGAGCCGTACTTTATCACAAGCACATTAGTTGATTTGAAAGAAGACCGCCAGAGCTGATGCGAAAGCACAGAAAACAAATATTTTGCAAATTATGTGCCCTTTCGTAGTCAAAACAAGTCAAAGAATAAGTTTTGGTTCCTAAACTTGCCCTTAGTCTGTTTTTTTTTTCTGGGTATTAGTTTGAAAAGGTTGAATAAATTGAACTCGTTTTCTTTCTGACCTACTTTCGTTATATTAAATGAGTAATCGCGTTGAAACAGTAGTGTGATCATGTACACAGATAACATGTTTTCTGCATGCGAACATTTCATGCCACGGTAACTTTAATTCTAGGGGAAATTTACACAGTCGCTCATCTTTCACTGCTTGTTTTCTTTCTGAAAGCGAACTAAACACTTTTAATTCGGCGACTTGTTCAAAAGCACGATTATCGTATGTTCGAAACAATATTTATTTGTTCATTTCGTTTGCAGCTGGTGTGAAGCTCTCAGTAGTCTTGCAATCTTGTTGAGCCAATCTTTGGCGCCTTTTGAAGAGCTAAACCAATACTGTCTTCTTTATAGCAAACTTTTTGTCGGAAGCTACAGCTCAATGTTGAAAGTGTAAGCGTGAATTGACATTTGTGCCTTGATGTGTGCTTTCGCCGTCCTTTCTTTTAATTAAGTGCATTCTTGCGTTTCTGTCGATGGTTATCAATGCCAAAGTTCTTCACACGGAAATGAGATTTGGGGGTTGTTCATTTGTAAAGTTACCGATGAAAAGAAGCAAAATAAAACGATTTTAAACCGTGAACTTGTATTGGCAAATTATAAAGGCTGTTAGCTTGACACCCAATTAAGACGATCCGTCTGCCAACAGCTTTCATTTTCTTTGCTGATGATTGGCAAGGTTGGTTTTCTTATGTAAATGCTTGCTTAGAAGCAAATAGTAATCTCAAACTTTTTGCTCTTGTCAACAGAACCTGTTCGCCACAGAAGACTTTTACTGTGAAGCTAAAGAGCTGATGATATAAAGTTCAAGCTCAAAATGGAACCTGCCACTTCGCAGGCAATGAACCTAACAAATGCGACACAGATGCCTGATGGGGCCAGCTACTGTCAAGCCTGCAATATTACTGCAGCATTTTTTGTTGCACTTCTTATGGCAGTAACCCTGGTTGGAAATGGTCTTGTATGCGCAAGTTTCTACACATTTAGAGACCTACGAACGCTCTGCAATTATTATATTATAAGTCTCTGTGTGGCAGATATGCTGGTTGCAACGATAGCAATGCCGTTTTGGCTCGTGCTCCAATTGACCAACCTAAATTGGGTGTTGGGCGAGCGGCTGAGGTCGTTCTGGGACTGTATGGATATTCTCCTCGGAACAGCATCGATTGCTAACCTCACAGCAGTCAGTGTCGATAGGATGTTGGCGATTGCCAAACCATTCAAATACCCAAGCTTAATGACTTCAAAGCGGGCAATAATTGTGATAATAGCCGTTTGGATTTACGCCATCCTCATGGGCTGCCTCCGACTTCCACAGTGGCCTGGGATGAGCTATCTACACTTTGTGTCAATTATGAGTTTCTTCTTACCGCTGTCTGTAGTCATTCTAATGTACTGTGTCATCTTCCTGGTGGTGCGAACGCAGGTAAAATTCACTACCCGTTCTTTATAACGTCAATTTGCCTGCCCGGACAAATTAACAAAAATCACGTTTATTTGTGATACAATGCATAAGTTTTCGAGCTTTGAATGTTGAAGGTAATCTCAAAAGCGTGGATAAACATAAAAAGTACTTCAAAATTCACCTTAGCAGCAGCTGAACATAACGCTTTCAGTTTTGCAGTGTGTAATTATACCTTGTTTCAGCTACCATATTCGTCTTTAAATGTCAGTCAGTTTAGATGTCTTTGTATTTAAGCTTCAAACACTTCAGACTCTTCAATAAATTTTTGAAAAATGTGTGCTAACAAATTAAGGCTTCCGTCGTCAAATAATTACGATTTCCTGCGGAAAAACTAAGAGAAAAAGTGCCCACCAATCAAAATTCATCTCGCGATAATCCTCCTGCTTTTCCTTGTCGGTTTCAGTTTGTGTTTCTGAATTTATAGTATTTCTTCCTTTAAAACCTCACCATTCCTGTGAAACAAATATCCATAAAGATTTACTTTACAAAGTCGTAAATGTATTCCTACTCGCTTGTTTTGAGCTTTGTGTTCGCGATATTGGAGCTCCCGCAGTCAACTATATTTCTTCGGGGAGGCTGGATGCATTGTTTCTAAAATGCAACAATCAATGAAAATGAAACTTGAAGGAAATAGTTTCTAAAGTTATTTTGATAATAGTTCTCACGCAACGTGTTTAACTAAGTCATCAGTTTTCAAGCACGTCGCCGTTTTATTCGATAAATTTTTGAAACGTTTTTGTAGCAGTGTTCGGCTGACAGCAGAAAACGTCTATTAAAGTTGTCACACAAAAATTGCTTCGGGCTTCCCTTTTTACTTTAGAAGAACCTTATTATTAGAATGTAGTAGCTATAAATTGTAAAAACTAGACTTTCAGAGCATATTTTAATCAAGAACAATGCTCAGGCTTGCACTAAGAAAGAAAAGTTTTATTTCTAGAACTGTTGAATATGGAACGGAGAACCACTACTCAATATTGTTAAAGAGCAGAGCATTTCCATAGGATTTTGCTTTTGGCAAACAGGTGGTAGCGTAACAGAATACAATACCCTTTGTACAGTTTGTGCATGTGCGAATGAGCTAGCTATTGACGACAGCCTTTGAAATGTTTTTTATACTATTAATCACAACTCGAAGAAATTTGAAAAACACTCTTAACTTCCGTTGCAGCTATAAGATACTGAAAAAGGTTATAAAAAAGTTCAGTCACGGCCAAAAAACACAGACGTTCAAGTTTTTAAAACAGGAGTATATATGTGTGTATTCAGCCGGAGTTTGCTTGCTTTTGCGATTACTGTACCTTGTCAGAAGCGTAATTTGGTTCACAGACTCTTGCTTACAAATGAGCGATAATATCGTATTAGAACGTCACACTGCCAAATCAGCAAACAATTAATCAAGGTGTTTAATTATAATCGTGATAGTTCAAATGTATGTAAAAATAGTAAAATACGTCGGGACTCATATGAAAACTGAAATACTTTCACGCAAGGCAGAGACCAAACTCATTGAACTGACAACCATTTTGTATGTTCACGTGTTCTTTCCCTCATTTCTAGAAGAATGGCATACATATTGCCATTCCTTTCAACTGTAAATCATTTTGTGCTTACAGAAAAACGATAGTGCAATGTGAGTATACGGAAACATGAATATAAACTAGGTGTAAGTCAGTAGAGCTAAAACAGATTCAAAAAAGGGCTTGCTATGATTAAAAAACAAGCATATGCTATTATACCATGCGCTTAAACAGTTTAGTCAGGAATAACTTCACGAGCTATTCTAAGTTCTTAAAAGGATTTGCACGCTTGCTTTATTTAAAACTGCTGCTTTCAAAAACTAGTTCCTTTCATTTCTACCAAAAATACATTGACAAATGCGACTTCATTTGACAAGGGAACTATTTCTGCAAACAGAATTGTTGAGGATCGATACAGTTTGGTACTATATTGCACTGCTTAACAATCTATCCTACGGGCAAACACTAAATTTGCTTCACCGCTTACGACTGAAATCTGTTTCAATCAACCTTGAAATCAAACCATCCCTATCGTGTTTATAACTTTTAGCTGGTAGAAATTTGCTTGTATTATTTGTATCAGAAGTTATTTTGGTATTTTTATCGTCTTACGCCAAGCCATGGAAAGAATTCGCATTCAAAGCGTGTAACAGTCATTTTTGACCATCGTCTAGCAGTTTTAAAGCATGTTACAAATTTTTGCGGTCTTAGTCTCGGTAACAATAATTTCTCCAGATTTAATTTTCTTAAAAGAGTTTTTTGTTTTCCACTACAACTAAACTTTATAAAAAGATTACTCGTTTGTATTACAAGACAGCTTCTGTTTGTTGAGAACTGATACATTTCAGCTTATGTCGCCGACTTTCTTGGTTGTCATGGCAACTGAACAGGGTCTCGATTACATCCTTTTCTAGCTATCAAACGCATTTTACACAAAAACTGGTCGGTAAAACACTTTTTTGTTTGATCAAAACTGTTTGCGCAACCTGGAGCACGTTTACTTTAAATAAAAATCTGACCAGAGATTTTGGCGCCACCTTAATTGTAATGTTAAGGTGGCGCAAAAAACGCCTCGACAGATTTTTTAAACTTCCTCAAAAAAAACTTTTTTATGTGCAACCAGTTTGACGTATTAATAGAACAGGAGGTAAACGAACTACGTTTTTTGTAAAATTCAATGGAATGGTAAATATAGGGTGAAAATCTGGGCCAACATGATTTGCGATACTGGGTGATGAAGGTGACAGATCAATAACTTACGAAGGAAAGAATGGATAAAACTTCAAAAACGCCATTGAGTATTATGCTCAGCAATTGTGGTTTACCTGCTCTGTACATGGTTATATATATATATATGTGAAGAAAGCACTGATCTTAGTCTCTGTTTCTATATTTGGGAATTGTTGAACCGCTTTTATTTCGATGGGAGTTAAAGATTTATTTAGTCTTCAAAAACTGCAATGAATCAGTTATATAGCAATGGCTTGTGAGTTCCTTATGTAGGTTTTGTCATTTTCCGATTGTTATTGTTATTGTTATTATAGAACTTCTTTCAGGTCTTTCCAAAGCAACATCCAGATAGATTAAATCAGTTTACCAATAATAAGCTTGCTTTTGTTCCTCCAGGTCAAACGCATTGGCAAGAACCAAGCCACCGAAATGAAAGCCGCCAAAACAATAGCAGTCGTGGTTGGAGCATTTCTAGTTTGTTGGCTGCCTTTCTTCATCCTTGTGCTGGGCTTTGCATACAACGGAAAAAATTTTCGCACTCCACCGCACCTGTACGAGGTCATAAAATGGATGGAGTATCTCAACAGCGGTTTGAACCCTCTCATCTACACGTGCATGAACCGAACATTTCGGAGGGCTTTTAAAAGACTGTTCAAGAGGGCCCAGGAAAGGATGGACCCTGATTACAGCCGAAGGGGCTCTACTAGCTTTTGGCAAAAGGGACCTCGTGGGTCCATCGTAAATACTACGTATTCTACTTGTGAACCCAAAGAGGATTCTGGTTGTATTTGATTGCAGCTGCCTTGAGAGGCAGACCTTTTGAGGTTTGAGGGGGGAGGGTCAAAAACTTTTTGCGGCAACCTAAAACAAAAAGAAAAAATCCAGGCTCAGTAAAATATAATTATGCACCGTTTTTCACCAAAGAAAAATATCCGCCTTGTTTATTAGTGGGGAAGAAAACTTCACTATTGACCAAGTTTAAAAAATGTCAGAAAGTTCGCACCTAACAAAGTTTACCAGGACTTCTCCAGGGCCGATATATTTAGCGTTAAATGTGGCAGCAACTACTTAATTTGCTGCATGTCACACCACAATAGGAGGTAGTTCTAAGACCCCATGCAAAAGGACTCTACTACACAAAGAAACAGTCTGACGAGCAACTTAATATCAAATTGCCAATAGCTACAGGTAGCCGAGCCTTAGGTCGACAGCAGCTAAAGCAAGCGATAACGCGCAGTTCAGGTATCAAAAACGTGAGAAAGCTGTATCTTTGTCAAAAATATCGATAAACATTGCACTACATTTTTAAGTCAAAGGTAACTACCGTATTCCCTCAAATAAACGCCGCCCTCGAATAAACGCCGCATACTGGATGCGGCGTTTGTTGGAGTCAGTGAACAAAAAACAGTTATAGTGTAATACAACAATTAGCAGCCTTGTTTATTAACTTATAAACGTTTATCAGCGCACCCAATGTTACAGGTATATAAACAAACAAAAAATGAGAAGATTATCAATGTTTAAAGTTTGAAAGGCAGAAGCAAAAATCCGCAACATCGAATTTAGTTTGATTTCTCACGCATTTTCAAGTGTGACAAAGAACTACATCTTTTTTCTACTTTCTAAAGTAAAGTTACGGTTGCATGTTTAAAAAAATAAACAGCATTTTAAATAAACGGCATCCTCGAATAAACGCCGCCCTCGAATAAACGCCACAACCAAATCCTGAAAAATTTAATAAACGCCGCGGCGTTTAATTTATGCGAGGAAATACGGTAAGCATGAAATGGAATGCAAAGCACTGCCACTACATATATACCGGGCCAACTATTTAGATTACTGTCAACCAATAACGTTTGTACTGTACATGTCTTTTAACTGTCCACACAATGAATACTTGTACCAGTCAGCTCTAGGAACATGTACTGTAACCGAAATTATGACCAAACTAATTATAGCGCAACATCTTCTTATAAAGAGAACTATTTGGCCAGTCATACTTTCCCCGAACCATCTTTACTTCAATTACCACCTCCTCGTTAATAAACCACCATATAACGACAACTTGGGATTTTATTGATAAATTTTGTTTCACTTGAAACTCATCTGTTTTTCGTAATTATTGTATTTAATTTGGAACGTAACTCACGTTTTTCTCTCTGTTTAAGAAATGGTCTATGCTTGGCGTGCGTCTATCGAGTTACGTTTGCAAGCGCGAAGTTGGGAGCGCACGAGAGAAGCGTTTGAGTGGTACGATGCGCAGCCGAGTGCTTCTCTAGCTTCTCGAGTGCTCTCCCAGCTTCCCAAGTGCACCCATAACTCGATAAATGCACAGCTAATCGGTTGATTTGGTAAGCATGTTCAGTTCGTCATAAAGTTTTGCTATCGCTCGAAACATCAGTTTTCCATCCAAACTTGCGGCCAAAAATGTAACAAAACAACTTTTGTTACGGCATGCAATCAAGCCACACGTAATAAATACTCAGCATAGAATTTCCTTTGCGTACTTGCAATATTAATGCTTTAGTGACTTAGTCATGAACTATTCGGCTGCAGCTACCCCCCCCCCCCCCCACAACCAGGGAAGAGCAACTTGTACATGTTCCAAACGAATATCATTCGTTTAGACTTAATTAAACACTAAAGAATATGAAGTCTCTTACTTAAAACTTATGTTTGTAATTTGCTCATCTACAGCTTTTTCAACAAGGGTTGTCAATAGCCGTTACTAGAACCGAAAGGCACTTTGGGTACAGTCACAGTGACTCGACGCAAAATTTTTCCAGGTTCTTGTTCTCTGATAAATTTTAGTAAAAGTGGCCACATTTGGTTGGTATTACTTTAAAGGGCAAGTCCCACCTTAAATGATATAGCTATTTTATTGTGTTATCTGATTCTGCTTGTCAAACTGATTACTGTGATATCAATTTCATCCTTTTGCGATAACTGATTTTCGAGATACTAAGCTTCAAAATTATAGATTTGTGACGTCTGTCATTTTTCAGATAAAAACAAAGAAAAACCGAGTTTTTCTTGACTCTTTTATTTTGAGCTATACAAGTCTGTTCACCATGCAGGAAGTGAAAGCGTTTTCGGTGCTTACTTGCAGGTCATCCAATGATCTTCACTACCATTTCATTTTTGCAGACAGCAAAAACTTTTGAAAAAAGATAAAATGCTCAGTCTGTTTCATTACAATTAACACATTTGTGATGTCATCTCAAAAACTATTGGTCATGTGATAGTATGATCAGTTCGACAATTGCAATCAAATAAAACAATAAAATATTAGGCGAAACTTGCCCTTTAATATTAAGGAAGAACTAGAAAGTTGAAAACAGCGCAGGCACTTTCCGCTGCCCAAGATAAATAGGGTTAAAACTTAAAAATCGTTCATTCTGGATGAACGTTGGAGCCGAACCTGTTCTTTCCCTTGACATATATATAATGAAGTTCTATACACATGAACAGAGCCTTAACAGAAAGTTTCACTTGGCCGGACAAAAAAATAAAACCCAGATTCTTATTAGAATCCTTTCAAATTATAGATGACGCATTGGAGTTTTATAGACTTTCAAAGTTGCTGATTATCTTAAAACTAAACACCGAGTACTGAGGCATTTAAGTAAAGCAGCTTCTTAGTGTCTTGGATAGGTCTTAGCGGATTGTGCTAGCATAATTTTTGGCATAATTGGGGGGAAAAGCATAATTTCCTAAATGAGCACTGCCACAGCATAATTAGCAAATTTTAGCACTCTTCGGAGCATAAAGTCATAAAATTTAGTAAATATGGTGTATTTTCTACTAAAATAAATAAAATTTAAAACTACTATTGATTTTGTTCGCTATAGTTTGAGTTGGTTTAAACCAAGAGAGTACTATATTCTTTTGGTCTAGTCAGTATCTACAAATGTGATTGATAAGTCGTTGAATGCATTTTACAAATGATTTAGAGATGCGAGCAGCTGATTTGGGCAGCTGAGAGCCGAGACAAACTGCCATAAAATGTTAGACACAGTTGAATTTACAACAACAGTTTGTTGAAAAACATCATAATTTGCACAGAATCTACGTCATTTTGTGAGCATAATTTCGGAAATTAGGAGGATAATTTGAGAACTCCGGCATAATTTTGGCATAATTTGGCAAAATTTCGAGCACTGCTAGTAGCATAATATGCCATACACTTTTCGGAGCACAATCCGCCAAGGCCTAGTCTTGGGACATACCAGTTGTTAATCATCATCATCATTATCATTATGTTAACGTTAACGATACCGTTATCGTTATCATTGTCACTTCTATTATCATTGTCGTTATCATTATCGTCATTATCGTTATCATTTTTGTAACAAATAATGAGCAGCTTCTAGTTGGAAGTCTTTTGGGTCGAGCTAAAATTGTCTTACATTGCAAAAACCGACATTAATACAGTACAATTTATATATAGTGATACCCCAGAACAGCTACATTTAGTCGTCTCTGAAAGCCTGCAGAAACCGGCACAGAGTGACCGGGAAAATGGCGTTTCCAGTAAAAGAGTGCTGATTACCAAGTTCGCTCAGATTCTTCGCTGACTCTCGTGCAATGTCGGAGTTGGAAACTGTGGCGGTTGTTCTTCCACACCGGGGTAGGGTGGAGGAGGTGTTTCGGGCTCATCAGTACCCGGATACACAGGGGGAGGGTGCGGGGGTAAACTGTTCATTGGTGCGAAGGTTTGCACAGTGTTATCCACAACTGAGTCGTAAGATGGCGGTTCGTTCAGATTGGACCCGGTCATTCCCGTATCTTCAGTTTCATCGCTGTTCGCTGACGGCGTCTGTTGCGTGCGACGTTGCAAGGCTTGGCGACGAGCACGACGCTGTTGCTCCAGTTGCCTTTGTTGATGTTTCCGTCGATAGTAGTAATAACCGATGCAGACTAATGACACTACCAAGATTACCCGCATACTCAGTGCGATCAGCGATCCCACGTTAGGGCTGTCCCTAAGTTGCTCCAATTTTCTCAAAAAGTTGCTCCAATTTTCCAAAAAAAGTTGCTCAAAAGTTGCTCCAAAATTCTAAAAGTTGCTCAAAAGTTGCCCCAAAATCCAAAAGTTTCTCAAAAGTTGCTTTCAATTTTTTGGTGTAAGAGATTGATTTACAACTCAAATAACGATTTAATTAATAAATTTCGCTTTACATAGATATCAATACATAATTATATTACACTGACTCATCAATATTGTAAGACTGAGTCTCTCTCAACACAACCACGTGATTGTATTCGAACAAAACAAACTTTGCTAATATGCTTATGAAGGATATAAAGTTTCTCTGACATAAACGACTGTTTGTGGTATAAAGCCATGTTCTTTCAATATTTACAATATTTACACTGTCCCTGAAGGTTTTGCACCACCAGCTACGTGAGCTACCCCTCTACCGACACATAATTCATGAT